>JAQQSW010014891.1:0-12008 GCA_028646575.1 Pseudocheirus occidentalis | reverse complement strand
TCTCAGCCAATGGCATTCTTCCACATCAACAGGGAAATTCACACCTTTTGGGGGGGGGGGAATTCACACCTTTTCACCAATGGACAGCTTAACACTAGGTTACTAGGATCTACTTAACATCTGATCAAACAAATTAATTACCATTACACTCCTACACCAAGACAACTTAGGAAGTTGGAAGGAAACATTTATACACAAGGATGGAGGCTGGTCCATAGCCCATGTGGATGAAACGCCAATGGCAGGACTAGGTGGTGGTGACAGGAATAGCAGCAGCTTCTAGAGCTCTCAAGCCAGAGGTGGTGAGAGTACCTGGCCACTGGTCAGAGAGAGACTACAGGCCATCTCTGTACTAGGGCTAGATGTAGGACCAGACACTATTTGGCAACGTGATTGCCTATACACAGATTTGGGTCACTGTTCGAGGGTAGAGAGGAGCACTTTTAGTCATAAGGGAGCAGGGCACTGAGGAACAGTATCAGTTTTGATTCCAAGGGATCAGGGACCTTGAGGAGCAAGATTGATCACAATTCCAATGGATCAGGGGCCTTTACTGGGTAAGGACCAGAATTCAGCGTAGGAGAGTAGTGATCACACCTCTCCCCATATCATACCACTTTGGAAGCACCAAAAACTTCCAAACTCCCAGAATTAGCTTTAAAAACAGCACTGTGAAAGACCCTGAAGTTTGGGACAATGATTCTCCTCCAACCACTTTGGGAACAGAACCCAACTTTAAAGTTCAAAATCAAGACAGAGGGCAAAAAACAAACAAACAACAAAGAGAACCTGACCATACAAGCTACTATGGTAACAACGAAGGTCAAGATACAAACTCAGAAGAAGACAATGAAGTCAAAACAACTAGAAACAAAAGCTCAAAGGAAAAAAAGTGAACTGGACATAAGTCCAACAAGAATTCCTAAAAGAGCTAAAAATTATTTTTGAAATTAGAATGATATAGGAAAAAATAGGTAAACAAATGAAAGCAAAAGAAGAAAATTATGAAAAGACATTTAAAAACTTGGTAAAAGAGGCACAAAAGTACTGAAGAAAATTATAGCTAAAAAACCAAAACAGACTTATTGGAAAGAGAGATACGAAACTTCAATAACGAAAACAACTCCTTAAAAAGCAGAATTGGCCAAATGGGAAAAGAGAGAAAAGACTCACTGACCAAAATCATACCTTAAAAATTAAAGTTGGACAAGGGGAAACTAATTACTCCATGAGACATCAAGAAACAATAAAATGCAGTCAAAAGAATAAAAAAAAAGAAAATGTGAAATACTTCATCAGAAAAACAACTAACCTGGAAAATAAATTGAGGAGAGATAATTTAAGAATTATCAGATTACCTGAAAGCCACAATTTAAAAAAAGAGCTTAGATATAATATTTTGAGAACTTATCATGGGAATCCTCAAGGAAAATTCTCCTGATATCCTAGACCATGGGGGTAAAATAGAAATTGAAAGATTCTACAAATCACCACCTGAGATAAAATAAAAACTCACAGGAATATTATAGCCAAATTTTAGAACTCCATGTCAAAGAGAAAAACATAAGCAGCCAGAAAGAAACCATTCAAACACCATGGAGTCACACAAGATTTAGCAGTTACCATATTAAAGGAGCAGAGGGCTTATAATATGATATTCTGGAAAGCAAAAGAGCTGAGATTATGACCAAGAATAACCTACCCAGCAAAAGTAAGTATAATACTTCAAGGGAAAAATGGATATTTAATTAAATAGAAGACACCCAAGCATTCACAATGAAAAGACCCGAACAGAATAAAAAATGTGACTTGTATTTAAATACAAGATTCAAGAGAAGCATAAAAAGGCAAACATGTAGGAGAAATCATAAAGAGACTAAATAATTTTAAATTATTTACATTTCTCTATGAGAAGACGATAATGTGACTTCTAATGTCTTTGTCATTATTAAGGAAGTTAGAAGACCTCTACATAAACAAAGGGCACGAGAATGAGTTGACTATATTTAGATGATGTAAACAAAAATGGGTGGGTAAGAAAGAAGGATGCTCTATAAGAAAGGCAAAAAAGAGAGGAAGAATGGGGAAAATTGTCTCATAGAGAAGAGGAATGCAAGGAAGAGCTTTTACAGTGGCGGGGAATTGGGGAATGCTTGAACCTCAGTCACTTCTAAATTGGTTCAAAGGAATACACACACACACACACACACACACACACACACACACACACCCTCAAATGGATATATTTTACCTGTTTTACCCAACAGGTAAGTAGGAGGGGAAAGGGATAAGAGAAAAGGAGGTGAATGTTGATGAAAGAGATGGCAGATAAAAGAATGCAGTGGTAAGAAGTAAAATAGACTTAAGAGGAGGTTTAGTATAAAAAGAGAGAGAGAAGGATAAACAGAAGAAAATAGGACTAAAGAAAATATGTAGTTAGTAATCACAATGATGAATGTAAATGATATGAAGTCATTCATAAAGTAGAAATGGATAGCAGAATGGATTAGAAACCAGAAGCTAGCAATATGTTGTTTATAAGAAATACACTTGAAACAGAGCAATAAGCAGAGAGCTAAAATAAGGGGTGGACTGGAATCTATTATACTTCAGCTTATGTAAAAAAGGCAGGGATAGCAATAATGATCTCAAAGAAAGCAAATGTAAAAATAGACCTAATTAAAAGAGATAAGCAGAGGAACTATATTTTTCTAAAAGGTACCATAGATAAAGAAGTAATTTCAATACTAAACATATATGTACCAAATGGCCTAGCAGCCAAATTCTTAAAGGAAAAAGCTAAATGAATTATAGGAGAAAACAGACAATAAAACTCAACTTTGCACTCTCAGAGCTAGATAAATCTAGCCACAATGAAAAAGAAAAAAGTGAAGGAGATGAATGAAATCTTAGAAAAGTTAGATATGATAGACATTTGGAGAAAACTGAATATGAATAGAAAGGAATATGTCTTCTTTGCCCTTAGCTCTACATGGCACCTTCACAAAATGACCATGAATTAGGACATCAAAACCTTACAACCAAATGCAGAAAAGCAGAAATAATAAATGAACCCTTTACAGACCATGATGCAATAGAAGTTACATCTAATAAAAGGCCATGGTAGCATGGATTGAAAGTTAATTGGAAGCTAAATAATCTAATCCTAAAGAATGAGTGGGTCAAAGAAAAAATAATACAAACAACCAGTAATTTCATGAAAGAGAATGACAGCAATGAGATAATAACATTCTAAAATGTATGGGATGCAACCATTGTAGTACTTAGGGAAAATTTATATCTCTAAATGCTTACAGCAATAAAATAGGAAAAGAGCAGATCAATAAATTGGTCATGCAACTAAAAAAAGCTAGAAAAAGAACAAATTTTAAATCTCCTATTAAACACCAAAATGGAATCCTAAAAATAAAAGGAGACATTAATGAAATTGAAAGTTAAATGAAACAAAACAAAACATTGAACTAATAAATAACACTAGGAGCTGGTTTTATAAAAAAAAAACCAAACAATAAAATAGACAATACATTAATGTATTTGACTTAAAAAAAGAAAAAAGACCAAATTACCTGCATCAAAAATGAAAAGAGTACTTGATAAGCATATTATCTATACCATCATTGAGCTAATTGGTAAAAATGTTCAATAGCACAGATTTGAGGACAACTACCAGAAGCAATCCATTGGAGACCTCCGTAGAAGTTGACATTGAGCCATTAATCTACAATTAGTGTCTCATAATTTAGCCAGTTTCCTATCCAGATTCACTTGATTCAACTGTCTCCCACACAGTCTCCACACTTTATCCATAAGTATCACACAAGAACCTTTATCAAATACAACTAACATCTAGCTAAGTATTTAAGGATACATTTTAGAACTTTGCTAGGAATCTAAGCCAAGGTTATCACTAGACACACATCTAGGTAGTTGTAGTGTCCCTGTGCTTAGAATACCAGTTTCCTGATTACCAAAGGAAATCATTTCCATGTTACATCTATATTTCCATTGCTATCTCTAACTCAGTTTGTGTTCATTTGTATTTTTCAGCTCAGTCATTTTACCATGAGAACTTTGCACTCTTCCCAAGAATCATCCTGGGCTCTGATAGGTAAGCTTCTGATGTAATTTGCCTCCATCATAATTCTAGGTCAGCTCTATCTAGGTCAGCTGTCCCCTTCTAGTTCTCTTTTATGTGATGTCTTTTCCCATTAGAATATAAACTTCTTGTAGGCGGGGACTGTCTTGCTTTACCTATATTTTTATCTTTGTTGTATAGCATAGTGCCTGACATGTAATAAACACCATAAATTATCTGTCATTCTATCTATCTATCTATCTATCTATCTATCTATCTATCTATCTATCTATCTATCTATCTACCTACCTACCTACCTACCTATCTACCTTTATTCATTATTCATCCCACAATAAGTATACCATCTAATTTCCTATTCTGTCCACAATTTCTATCACTGTTGAGGATTTCTGTTCATTTGTGGACTCTAAGTTTTATATGTAAGTTTTCAAGTTTCCAAATATGAAGATGCATTTAATCAAAATCAATTATTTTTCTGAAACCCTGTCTTCTAATAGAAATTATAGACTGTTTTAGTTCATAACTGTGGAAGGAGGCAAACAATTAGGATCTTAATCGATTCATTTGTTGTTTTCTCTATGGGTTTTGAAGTAATTTTCTCTTCGTGAAGTTATTTAGCTTAGTGACATTTTCCCAAACATGTGGCATTCATTATTGCAGGTCTGCCACAGGTATCTGCCAATATTGTGATTCCAATGGGAGCAGCCAAAGCATTCAGGTTTCCAAGAATATGAGCCACTGGTGTATCTAAAGCCACATACCACAGCCTGGATAGTCTAATTCAGCCTCTGAAAAACCAGCTGCTTGGGAAGGGAAGGCCAGCATCTATTTTGGGGTCAGAGACATGCCCTCCAGTCAATTGTAATGCATCCATCTTTGGACTGATCAAGACACAGTGTACAAGATACTGCACCTGCTACCTCCCAGAGCATCACTGCTCCTACACAGAGGAAGGAGAAAAAGGAATTTGGAGAGAGTTTGTCTCTGTCTCTGTCTCTGTCTCTCTCTGTCTCTCTCTCTCTCTCTCTCTTTCTCTCTCTCTGTGTCTCTCTCCCCCCTTTTCTCTCTCTCTCTCTCTTTCTCTCTCTCTCTCATTCCCATTGTCTAACCCTCTTACAGTGTCTCACTCACTTCTGTAATTCTCTTAATACCTGTTCAATCTGTTTAATCCATTCAGTCTGTTTGTTTATATTTATCTTATTTCTCTTGCAAAATTTTTCTGTATTAATACTTAATAAGAACACAAGTACTGATATAATAGACCAACCCTCTTGTCTATCCAGGCAAATGCTTTTTTGCCAACAGAACCCTTCCCTGCCCTCAGGTAGAGAATAATGGCTAGATCCACTCTGGCCTTCCCTGTTTCTTTCATAAAGGTGACGTATCCCCAGATTCTCCTAGCTGACAGGTCTCTGTCATTCAAAATTCTATTGACCTCCCTTCTTGGAATCTGTTTCTTTTATCTTTTCTATTCTACCTCTTAGAATATAAGTCCTTAGTGTTTCAGAGGAAGGTGGAATGAGAATGGGGGGGTGCCCTAGTATTTCAGGATTTGGTGAACAAGTCAATAGTCTACAAGAGACTTTGCTACTATTGATCTGTTCTGCTGTTTTGTTGTTCAGCTGTTTCAGTCATATATGACTCTTCGTGACCATATTTTTGGGTTTTCTTGGCAAAGATACTAGACTCATTTGCCATTTCCTTCTCCAGCTCATTTTACAGTTGAGGAAACTGAGATGAACAGGGTTAAGTGACTTGCCCAGGGTCACACAGCTAATAATTATCAGAAGCCAAAATTGAACTCAAGTTTTCCTGACTCTAGGCCCAGCACTCTTATCTACTGAGTTGCCTCAGTGCTCCGTTGATCTACTCTAGGAAATTTAATTCAGCCTGAAACTCTGACTTGTGATTTTTTTCTCTCCAGTGATTTGATCATTCCTTCTCTCTGACCTTCAAATTTATACCTCAACAACCTCTGCCTCTGGTTTGGACACCCAGTCTGCCCATCAGCTGGTGATTGAATTGGACACAATGATAAGGAGATGATGGCGATGATGACAATGACAAAGATGATCAATAGAATTTAAGTTCCTTGAGGGGAGAAACTGTTTTCATTTATGTCTTTGTGCCAGGCACTTAATAAATGCCTTTGGAAGTGAATGTACAACTTCCTGAATCCTATTTACAGTTGCTTTAAGAGAGGGCACATTTAATTTATTTAATCAATAAATTATCCAGGGAAATAAATGCAGCACCATGGATTGTACTGCTGTTTGTGTGTGTGCATGCATGTGTATGTATGTGTACACGGAAGTAGTATTATGGTCACAGAATGTACAAGTAGAAAGAAATCACAGAAGTTATCTAGTCCAACCCAGGCCTAAAGAGCAATCTGTTCTAGAAGCTCTCCAATAAGTGGTTAACTAGAAATTGCCTGAAGATATCAAATAACTGAGAAATTACTACTTCTTAAGTCAGTCCAGTCTATTTTTGCGTGGTCCTAGTTGTTAAGGAGTTTTTTTATGTTAAAAAAAAAAGCTTACTAGCTTTGTGATCCTGTATAAATCACTTAACCTTGTTTGCCTCAGTTTCCTCATCTGCAAAATAAGCTATATAAGGAAATGGCAAACCGCTCCAGTGTCTTTGTCAAGAAAACCCCAAAAAGGAGATATGACTGGAACAACTTGAACAATAACCCCCCACAATCTGCCTTTCAATTTTTTATTCTAATTTTTGTCTACAAACAAAACAAGCTCAATCCTTTTAAAGAAAGCCCTACAGATAATTGAAGACGGCCATCATGTCCCTCCTGAGACTTCTCTTGTTTAAGTTAAATGTCTCAGATTGTTGTACGGCAATAAGTTTGTGTTCTAGCAATGAAGATAAGAGGAACATGCATAAAACAATTAAAGAACAATTAAATGCTAGACTGTATGCTGATAATTTGGGGGCATGACCAATGTGGGAATTTGTTTTGCTTGACTATGCCTATTTATTAAAAGGGCTTTGTTTTTGTTTTTATTTATTTTTTTTATTTTCTAGTGGATGCAGGGAGGTGGGAAGTGGGTTGCAGGAAGAGAAAATAAATATTTGTTAATTGAAAAAATGTATATATACATATGTGTGTGTGTTTGTATATTTCATTTTTATTAATTAAATTTATTTAATTTATTTCAAAATTTAAATTTATCTTTTTTGGTGAAAAAAATCTGTTTTCTCTCCCATCTCCTCTCCACATTGGGGAAAAATATAACCATTATGACAAATATACATAGTTAAGGAAAACATATTCCTGCATTGGCTATGAACAAAAAGAAATATGTCTCATCCTTTGCCAAAAGTGACTACATTGTATATACCTTGTGACCCAGAGTTACAAGTATATACAAGGTCTATATTTCAAAGAGATCAAAGAAAGAGGAAAAGAACCCATGTAAATCAATATTGGAAGCAACCTCTTTTTGTGGTGGTAAAGAATAACTCATAGAATTTGGATTGGAAGAAGAGAGGAGAGGACAATAACAGCAGAAACGGTGAATGTGCAAGTGATGCTGGAGGGACTGGAAAAGGCCTGGGCCCATAGGACATTGGTTGGTCTGTCAGTCTTTGCCTCTTTCTCTTTCTGTCTCTCTCATGCTCGACTTTACCCCCCACTTTCTACTCTTCTCTCTACTACTCACAATAGACTTTGCACAGCCCTCCCTCACTTAAATCCAGTTCATTTGCAGGTCATGGCCTCATCTTCCTAATGTTGTGACCCTCACTGTGAATGCAGGACAAAACCACACCCAACAAGAGACATGATCACAACAGGCTGTTAAAGCAGACTTCTGGCAGTCCTCTGCTTAGCAACCATTTCTAGCTTACACCGTGTGTTCTGTCTGTCCGGAATGCACAGGTGTACGTGCATAGGGTGGGGATGCCAGTCACTTTCAATGACTGCTCTGTCCAAAGGGCTACTATACATAGATGGCGGGTGCTCTTGACAGATTGGGCCTTACACAGCTGGGTCAATATCTACACTTGATGCTCTGGGATGTTGTCTGTGCAGCACCTCCAGTTCTTTCTGAATGCAAGTTAATGACTGACTCCAAGGCTGATTTAGCCTTCTTCTCACTTTCCTTTTCTTCATCAGAAAAATATATGTACACTATAGGCAACTATGCATGTATGTATGCATAATGTGTTAATATACATGTGCATGTATATGTAATAAGCTATGCACACAATTATATAGTAATGAGATACAAATATATTATAAATGTGCATTGTATATACCTATATGTACACATATTTATGTGCATATATATATTTCATATACATATGCACACATCCCCATGTATGTATATATGTATATTTGTGTGACACACACACATATATGTGTGTATAAGTGTGTGTATATGTATGTATGTATATAAAACCTGTGATGTCATTGGTATACAGAGCTTTCAGTGAGGAAACTCCTCACTGCAGTGCAAATTAGTACCCAGCACACGGTCATAGAGGAAGCATGTGTGATACTGTGACATCCTGTCTTTTTCTACTTTCCTATGTACCTGCTCCCTTCTCTCCTCTGACACCACCACAACCCAGATGCAAGTTCCTCTAACTTCAAGCTTGGACTATTTCAACGGCCTTCTAATAGTTCTCCCTGCCTCAATTCTCTCCCCACTCCTGTCCATTATTTCAGGTGCCAAAATAATCTTCCTGTGTCACTTCCCTAGTCAGTAAACTCCATTGGCTTCCTTTTACCTCCAGGATCAAATATAAAATCCTGAGTTGGGCTTTTAAAGGCCTTTATAACCTGGCTCCTACCTCTCTTCCCAGTCTTTTTTCACTATAGTTTGCTCTGTGTGCTCTTTTATCCATCAACACTAGTTTCCTTGCTGTTTGTTGAACATAACACTCCATTTCGACTCTTGGTGTTTTCTTCCATTGTCTGAACCCAATGCCTGGAACTTTCTTCCTCCTCTTCTGAACCTCATGGTTTCCCTGGCTTCTTTTGCATCTTTAACTAAAGTCCCACCTTCTGCAAGTCACTTGGCTCAATCCTCCTTAATCATCATGCCTTCCCTCTGAGACTAGCCCCATTTTATCCTGTCTATATCTTGCTTATATATTTGTACATGTCTCCTTTCCTGAGAGGAGGGACAGTCTTATTTTTCAGCTTTTCTTTATCACAACACACACATTATAGTAGAGAAAGGGCTGAGGAGGAAAGGAAGTAAACACTTTGTTGTTGTTTAGTCAATGAGTTGTGACTGTTAAAGCAGACTTCTGGCAGTCCTCTACTTAGCAACCATGTCTAGCTTACACCGTGTGTTCTGTCTTTCTGGACAAGGACAGACAGATAGACAGACAGATAGATAGAGATAGATAGATAGAGATAGGTAGGTAGATAGATAAATAGATAGATAGACAGGCAGATAGATAGATAGATAGATAGATAGATGGATAGATAGATAGATAGATAGATAGATAGATAGATAGATAGATAGATAGATAGATGGATGGACAGACAGATAGAAAGACACTCTTTGTGACCCCATTTAGGATTTTCTTGGCAAAGACACTGGCATTTATATAACTCCTATTGTGGGACTGGCATTGTGCTAAATTCTCTACAAATATCTCATTTGTAGATAGGTGGTGGGTACTATAATTATCTTCATTTAACAGTTTAAAATTTTTTAAAATTTATTTTATTCTGAGCTTAAGAAAGAAATAATTTCCATAATGTAGTAGGATAGGAAAAAAAGATATTGTACATGAAATTGCAAATCTGTGCAACTTGCTTTTCCTTTTAAATATATAATCTTGTTATCGTGTAACTTTCTTTTTTCTCTTTTTTTCCCTCTTCCCCCCCCCACCCTCAAGATGGCTCCCATTAAACACAAATGTAGATAGACATGGAGATAGATAGATAGATAGATAGATAGATAGATAGATAGATAGATAGATGGATAGATAGATGTAAAACCATTCTATATATACTTCTAAATATCGGTTCTTTCTCTGGATGCAGATATCATTTTTCTTCATAGGTCCTTTGTAGTTGATTTGGATATTTATAATCAAAATGACTCAGTTACTCAAGTTGTTCTTAAAACAATATTGTTGCTACTATATACAACATTCTCTTGGTTCTGCTCATTTCAGTCTTCATTATTTGATGCAGGTCTATCCATGTTTTCCTAAGATCACTGAGCTCATCATTTCTTATAGCAAAGAAATATTCCATAACAATCATATACCATAGTTGGGGAAACTGAGGCAAGCAGTGGTCAAGTGACTTACCCACGGCCACATGGCTAGTAAACAAGGCTGGATTTAAACTTAGTCCTTCATAAAAGCTTGTCAACTGACGGGTGAAACTTGAATCCAGGAAAGGAAAGAAGGAAAGGAAGAAGGAAGGAAGGAGAGAAGGAAAGAAAGAATGAAGGAAGATAAGAAGGGAAAGAGACAGTGAAGGACTGGGGAGGATGGCAGAAAGCAAGCAAGGGAGGAAGGAAAGAAACAAGCATTTATTAAGTGCTTACTATGGTCCAGGCACTTTACAAGCACTTTACAAATATAATCTCATCTGATCCTCACAGCAACCCTAGGAGGTAAGCGCCATCACTGTGCTCATTGTACAGTTGAAGAAACTGAGTCAGGCAGAGGTAGGGTAAATGGTTTGCCCAGGGTCATACAAGCCTCATTGTCTGGGGGTAGGTAGGATTTGGACTCAGGTTTTCCTGGTGCCAGTTCTAGCACTGATATACATTGCGCCACCTATCTACATTTTTCCTTCAAATTAGAACAGATCTCCAAACAAACAAACGAACAAAAAATCTCAAACCAAAAACAGTGTTCACTACTCTTTCTGAGGGTTTCCCAGAAAGACTACCAGCCTCTTGAGGGCAGACATTTTATCTCTAACTTCTTTATAGCCCCCGAAGTACCTGACATATAGTTTGCACATTCTTGTAATGCTCAAAAGATTTACAAATGATTTTCCTCAGTGCCCCAGTGAGGCAAGTAGCACAAGTACTATTGGACCTGTATGAAACTGCAGATCTATGTTCCACCTCTACTCCTATTATCTGTATAGGTGAAAGAAAAAATTGAGTACCCGCGGGTTTGGGGGAATGAACAGTGGCCATCTTGCCACTTGGTTTCTAAGTGGGAGTCTAGAAATCATCTATACCCCTTGCCACATGGGAGAATCTTATTCAAGAGGACCAATATAGAAGCTGTCTGTTCTTTTTGCTTAAACTTATCCTGCCTATCTGCTATTGTTCCACGGAGGGAGAAGACCAAGTGACAATTCAGGGCTTACTAAGTGTGGTCAGATACTAATGAGGGTCCCAGCCTATGCACATTAAACTAGTTTTTTTTTCCCCTTTAAAGCTATTGAAATCATCTTGGAGTATTAATTGGCTTAGGGCATTAAGGGACAGATTTCCTGTTTGCCTGTGTACAAAAAGCCCCAAGGAACTCCAGCAGGCCCCTGATGTAGAGTATACTGCCATGGACAACACAGAAGTAGGGGAGCTACGCTCGGTTGAATCAAGGCTGTGTCCTTGTTAAATATTCTTGTAGAATATCTTTCCCCTGCTATGGCTAAGTAAATCATTTTGTTAACTGTTAGATCTTCTACAAGTATTTCATTTTGTTCCAATATTGAACCTAAGCTATCAGGAGACCTGCCTGAGTCAGGCATGGACTACAATACTACATCATACAGAAGAGAAATGTCTTTTTAGCACTGGGCCGCCACATGAAGCACGCCCCAAAGCACTTGTGTGGTCACCAGAATCAGAAATGGCAGCTCTTAAGTATGTTAAACTGGGAGAGGGGAGAGAGGAAGTGAATAGTGATCCCTGCTACACCTATTTGAATTATTTAT
>JAQQSW010014890.1:0-12008 GCA_028646575.1 Pseudocheirus occidentalis | reverse complement strand
AGAGAGAGGGAGGGAGGGGCAGGCTATTTATTGACCAGTTAGAAAGAGAAGTTTTGAGGAACTGGTCAGATATTGGGCCATTTTGATTTGAAGTGAAAGTCAGTATTCTTTGGTTCTCCTTCAAGTCTGACCACCACCTAGTCTTAACGATCTTGGGCAAGTTATTTGACTTTGTGGCATATTGATTTTCTCATTTGTAAAGTGACAATGGTTATATGGGGGGGGGTAGGAGAGAGGATTGGTAATCTCTAAGGTCCCTTTACAACTCTACGTTTCCATTTGTGTATGACTTACGCAAATGAAAGACAATAATGAATAATAGTTCTTGTGGCAGGAGGCAGAGGAAATTATTTCTGCATATTAGAAGCCTTCCCAATACTCTTGAAGTTATATCACTAGGTGTCCATTATGCCACTTATCCATAAAACAAAGGGCAATTAGGTGGCATAGTGGATAGAGGGAATAAGGAAGCTCTGAGTTCAAATCTGACCTCAGGTACTTATTGACTAACCTTGGGCAAGTCACTTAATCCTGTTTGCCTCAGTTTCCCATCTATAAAATGAGCTATAGAAGGAAATGTCAAACCAACCTAGTACCTTAGCTTAGAAAACCCCTAAAAATGGTTATGGAGAGTCAGATGTGACTGAAAATGTCTAAATGACAACAGCAAGAAAATCCACAGAGCTACTTCTGCTTCTGAGCCAACACAGGGGATTTAGAGTAGAGATCAAGGAAATGACATATCTCAGGAAATGTACTGATTGACTCTCGTTAAACTTGCCATCATTTCTCTTAGAACAGTGACCTAGTTGGTTCTCATTTTCATGGTTGGACTAACAGGAGTACCCATAGGTGATACAGCCTGGCTAGTTTTGAAGCTATCTGGGCAATCTGGATTGTGACCAGAGATACCGAAAGCAAGGGTAATAAAACATACCCACCAATTCTTTTAGGAAAGGGGTTGGGGACCACAAACTGTTATGACACAAGCCAAAATAGACGAATATTTCAACTGTTCTCCAGGAGTGCTTATTCCGAATTCAGAAATGACTAAGGAGCCAAACACTGCAACCCATTTGAAAGACCTAGGCTGGTGAGGGGCTGGGACATATATGGGACTGATAAAGAGCTTATATGAGGTACCTGGCATCTATTTGATAGTCTCCTATTTTAGCTAATTATTCTTGCTATCTAGGTGCTAAATTCAGTTCTTTCTTTGGTGCTAAAGGACTTCCTGTGCCCTTTGTGCCTTCTAAATTTAAGCAACCTGAAACAAAACCCCAATCATCTCATTCTACCCATGCTTCAGATTGTGTCCTAATCAGGTGTATTGGAATCAGCTCAACCAGGTTCACAAGAACCAATTGTTCAATTTTAAGTGTGAGTACTTACACTTTGGTAGTGGGAAATGCTACAAATGAAGACTTGATTTATTGTTTTGTTGATTGTCTAGACTTAAGAAAATGGAGAGTGGCTGCTAGGTGGTGCAGTGAATAGAGCACCGGCCATGGAATCAGGAGAACCTGAGTTCAAATCCAACCTCAGACACAACACTATCTAGCTGTGTGATCACAGGCAAGTCACTTAACCCCAATTGCCCTGCCTCTCCCTTTCAAAAAAAAAAAAAGAAAATGATGGAGAAAATGTCAATAATGCAAGGTAAACTTCAAAGTGTGTTTTCATTTTTCTCTCTCAAGAGCCAGGTGTTAAATATTTACTAGTACTGAGCTGCTAGGTGGCTCAGTGAATACAGCACTGGCCCTTGAGTCAGGAGGACCTGAGTTCAAATCTGGCCTCAGACATTTAACACTTAAGCCATGTGACCTTGAGCAAGTTGCTTAACCCCAATTACCTTCCAAAAAAGGAGAAAAGAAAGAAGAAATCATTTAAATATTTACCAGCAACACCCCTGGACCTAATCCTTTTATCCTATCACAAAACTATTTCACACAGTTCCTTTTTTTTCTTAAAGTACACACACACACACACACACACACACACACACACACTCTGACACTCAAAGTAGGCTATAGCAGAGTAGGATTTTATCCCTGTCTTCAATTTGCAGAGGGATAATTAGACACTCAAAGAAATTCTCTTCTAACTTTTTAATGGTGTAACTTTTATTATTCAGATTATTGATCTATTTTGATCATATTGTGGCATGTGGTATGAGATTCTGGTCTAAACCTAATTTCTGTATTTCTGCTTTCTCGTTTTCTGAACAGTCCTTGTCAAATAACTGTTCTTCCAAGTAGTCTATGTTTTTTGGCTTACCAGTGTTTTGAGTTTGGTTATTCTTTTTAAATTTAGATTGTTCCTTTGATCTACTTTTTTTAAACATCAAGAGCAAATAGCTTTGAGGATTAGTGCTTTTAATAATATGATCTGTAGACTCAAAGATGTAAGTAGCTTACCTTTTGACCCACAGATCATATTTCTGGGCATATGCTACAATGAGCTAAAAAAAGATGAATTTTATATATGCCAATATTTCATAGTCACATGTTTCATGGTAACAAAGAGCTAAAAATAAAAAAGGCATCATTGCTTGGAAAATGGTGGAACAAATCAGCGCATATGAATTTTATTTGTTATTGTTATGTCATAAGAAGCAGGGAATATGAGGAATTCAAAGAAATGTAGAATGCAGAGTAAAGTGGAGCCAGAAAAAAAGATTATATAAAATATTTGCGTAATGGAAGTGGAAAGAACAAAACAAATGCAATGTAATACTATATGATATAATGACAAATCACTGGTTTTGACCCTGGAGAAGTGATAAAGGAATGGCCCTCCCTTTTTTGCTGTTGTTATTGGATACATTGAGGACTTCTGGATATAGAGTTATATACATTTTTAGACATGTTTGTTGAATCAGTTGGGGTTGCTTAACTCTTTCTTTCTTATAAGACAAGGCTCACTTTAGAGAGGAGGGGAATGTATCTGGAACTGACTGGAAAAAAATCTGGAAGAAACTTAAGTCATGAATAAGCTCTTTTTTTCTTTTAAGGAGAATATAGCTATTCTTCCGAGGTCCCCAAAAGAGGCAGAAGCTGAGCCACATCAGTACATGAGAGCATTTCAACTGAAAAGGCAGGGTCACCAGACCTTCCCAAGAAGAAGTTGGATTTACAAGGGAGAATGGAGCATTTAAAAATAGACAATGGGTGATTGAAACATTTAAATACTTTTTTCTTTAGAAAGAGCATTAATAGAGCACATTACTGTGGGCTTATGTAACTCTAGTGCTGTGGTTCAATGTATTAGAACAGCCCTGTGGCATTATTACCATTTTGACAACAAGATGGATATTTCAAAGAAGCACTTTTGAGTTCAATCAAATTTGAAAAACAATTTAAGATTAGTCATTTATGTGGGGCTGCTTTCATCGGCAAATGGCTAATTTAGGGAAAATGAATGTGCAAATGGGAGCTGCCTCACTTCTGTTTCATCCATAGTCTACTTTTTGTGTGTGAAAAGAGCAATAATCTTTAGTGAACAAATGAGCTTCTCTGTCTATGGCTTTGATGCTGCAGAGAGTTTAAATTAATAGGAGGGCATAGAAATCAAATTGTTCATATCATGATCACTAGATGGTAGGTAAAACACGGTGGATGCCACTAAACTATGAGAAGAGCTGCAAACAAACTTTTTTGCTTATGCAGGAAAATATAGTGGGGCGACATCAAACTAGTGAGAGGATTTGTAGAAATGAGGCCCATGTTTCTGTCTTTCATTAAAGCCTGTCCCTGCAGAAGCAATCTTTCAGTAATCAAAATTGAATATTTCCCCAAAGACAATGGAGAGCCCATGTGTTAGAGAGGATCAGAATGTAACACATTACATACAGGGAATAAATAGCGGTGATAATAGTTAACATTTATGTAGTACCTATTGCATGCTAGGCACTGTGCCCCATAGGAGAAGTAGCATAAAAGATGTTTTCAGAATAATGTAGTAGTGAGAGTGAATAACAACTGACAGAGAGCCTGTGTATACCATTGGTATACACCATTGGTTTCCATCCATGTCAAGAGAATGTGAGCAAGGTTCCAAGCACATTGGCTAGACTCCTTGTAGTAGGTTCATGACAGAGCACAGACAAGCATGGATGGGCTGTGCTTTGCATTGTCAGAAGGAGTATCCATGTTCATGAGATCACAGATCTTTTTGGCATGTTAATGGTTTGAGGAGTATTCCAAATTGTGCTTTGGTTAAAAAAGCTGACTGTGCAAACTTCCTTCACCAGATCATTGATTTACTGTTGGAAAGGACCTTAAAGGTCATGGAATTTAACCTTTTCACTTTATAGGTTATGCATTTGAGGCTCAGAGAAATAAAGTGACCTTTGTGTCCTCTAAAGTGAACTGCTTTGACCTTAACTGGCCCCTGAGGTAGGATTCAAACCCAGGTTTTCCTTACTTCAAGTTCAGCACCCTATCCATTACATCACACTGTTTTCAATACCTCAAAGTATCGTAATTTTGTTGGTGTGGGTAATTCTGCAACCAGCAGAGCTTACTATCTGCCTACAGTTTAATAAAATGCCCTTAAGAGTTGTAGGCAAACAAATTTAATTATTCTGTCACCTAAATGGTGACAGTTTACCTAGGTTGATCCTCTGCAAGTAGACACAGAGGCCACCACCATGCCTTCACTCAAGTCCTTCTTGCTTGGTAGATTCTACCAGACCTTGCATTTATTGGCATAGCCCTTGGGAACTTAGGGACAACATGTCACTATGAGGTATGGACTTCAATGGAGGGCCCCAGTATAAATGAGAGATCAAGACTGAAGACACCAGAACACTATACAATCCAACCTTGCCTGCTTTCCTACCTCTTCATTTTGCTTTAGTCATTTGTTAAACTCATGCAGATAACTATATTTGAGTTTGATTTTTTTCTTTTTGAAAAGTGGGTAGCATAGTACAAAGAGTGCTGGGTTGGGCATCATGGAATACCTGGGTGTATATTTCTCTATGCTTGCTAACTTACTGTATGACCAATGAATCAATCAATCAACCCATAAGGATTTATTAAGTATCTTCTATGTGCCACACACTGTCCTAAGCTCTTGGGATACAAGTATAAAAACAAAACAATTCTTGCTCCCAAGTCACTTACATTTTAATAGAAGAGACAATGTAAGCATTGTATCATTAATGCATACACATGTATACATATATGTATGTACACCAAACAAGTGAAATACAAGGTCTTTTGGGAGGGGACTGATAGCTGGAGGGGGACGTGGTGAGGAAGGTTTTATTTGGCAGGTTGTATCTTACAGGTAGAGAGGGATTCCATGAGGCAGAGGTGAAGAGGTGGTCCTCTGAAACTCTGAGCAAATCTCTAAAATGAAGATAATCATATCTGCTCCACCTACTTTACAGGATTGTTATAAGGAACAAATGAGATGATGCACCTAGAGTGCTTCGCAAACCTAGAAGCACTATATTCACATAACATGTTACTATTATGGGCAGACAAAAATGGGAATTTCATTTAACCAGAGCTACCTATAGGAGAAGATGTTTATATTTGCCCTGCTCTTTACTTCCTTGGTGGAACTGAAAACGAGTTTATTTATAGGATCATAGAGATGGAGTTGAAAGGGACTTTACAGATCATTTAATAAGTCCCTTCCACACCTAAACTTATTTTATAGATGCTGTGATTGAGGTAAGAAAGGTTGTGATGACTCAAGGTCGTACAAGTAATAAGTAGAAGTGGGATTTGGAAATAGGCCCTCTGACACCAGATCTATTTCTCTTTCTGCTTAACCATGCTTCTGGTCATATCTTCACAATAGTGTCCTCCAGTTAATCAATTAGCCCTGCTTCATTGCCAGGCACTGTGGGAAGTGCTAGGGATACAAAGAAAGTCAAAAGATGTCCCAATGGAAGAGACAACATGCTAACAACCAGGAACAAACAAGCTATGTGCAGGATGAACTGGAGATAACTAACAAGGAGAAGGCACTGGCATTAAGGAGGACTGGGAAAGGTGGAAGGTGAGATTTTAGCTCAACTTGAAAGAAGCCAGGAGGAAGAAATGAGGGGGGAGAGCATTTTAGGTATGGAACATAGTAAAAATGCCTGGAGCTGGGAAATAGAGAGACTTATGCAAAGAATAGCAAGGAAGTCATTCCCCTATCCCATGCTACATTGATGGAGCCAGAGACTTCTGGTATTGAATGTGAACACCTATGGGAGATACTTCATCCCATTCATGGAATGGGATCCTCCACTGAAATCTTTGCTAGATGCTTCATGTTCTGGGTTCCAAATGGCCATGCCAAAGAATGTGAACTCTGCAGGTCCTATCGAGGTGAGTATGAAGCCACCAGTGGATTTAAGAACTAACCTAGCTAAATTAAAAATGTCTCCTCCTAGAAAGTTGACCATTGGGTGCTGAATTTTTTTTCAGCTACAGCAACTCACAAAGACAATTATTGAAGTGGACAGGGTTGTCATTTTCATTGATGGAGAGTTTTCATACTGAAAAAGAATCATGGATCCTTGAAACTGAATAGTATTCATATTTATTGACCTTTGGGAATTGTAATTATCTTAATATTTATTGACCTTTCTTCTTTTCAGATCTGTAAAATATACTTGACTGATCTTTCAAATTCACTTCAATAATTTCTCTCAAGTAGAAATTATTATCCAGCTAAGATGATCAAATTCTCTACCCTTTTGTAATCTCCATTTTCAGAGATATTATTATTATCTTTAGTTTACTGTATCAGTTCTATTTCAGGTGTTATTAAATGTCACCCCTCCCCAAAATGCCACATCCATTTATTATTTTAATATACACACAAAGCACAGCCTAATACTATTTTTTAGGCAGCATTAAACATATATACACACAAATACTTGTACTTAATCCAAAGAGGGAGCAAAAAAGAGAAAAAAATTTTAGGTAAAGGAAAAAATGTAAATAATTGAATGTCCAATAAGCCCTTGTGTCATTATAGTATTAAAGAGAAAAAAATTAACCAGAAATCAGTCAAGCTTTCACCATCAACTAGCTTTTGACCTTGGGCAAACCGCAATCTTTCTGAGCCTGTTTCCTCATCAGTAAAATCAGGGGTTTGAACTATCTAAAGAACATCCCCAGCTCTATGTTGGCATGAGTTTCCTTTTTTTTTTTAAAAAAAGGGTTAATTTTATGCTTACAGCTCCTCTTCATTTATCCATCTAGCACTGTGTTCTATCCACAGTAGACTAGGGGCTGAACCTATGATTTCATTGCTATAGGGATCGCCCTCTCTCTATCAATGCAAGTAAGTACCTTTTCTATAACTGATAGTCTTAGAGTTTCTCAGAGGACTGACAAGTTAAGTGAATTGTCCAGTGTCACACAACCAGAATGTGTCAGAAAGGGGACTTGAAGCTAGGTCTTCCTGGCTTTGAAGTCAACTCTCTATCCACTATACTATGTTGCTGGTCATCTGTCCCTACTAGGCACTCAAAAATTTATTGAATTTAAATGAATCCATAGCATTTAGTAGAGATGGACTAATTAAAGTCTGGGTATCTCATTAGAGCCCTCGACTTCAACTTTATGACAAGAATAATGGCTAGTACTATTATTTCTCATTTATAAGGCATTGATTTTTTTTTTACCTATTATGTGCATAAAACTGTGCTAGGTCCTGAGGTACAAGGTTTAAAGAAGACATAGGCCTTCTTCTCATGGAAGTATTATGGTTAAATAGAAGATAGGCCCTAGATTTTGGATTTCATTGGTTAAGGGCACTTATGGGCAAGGGAATTTCCTTTATCAATGCAGGCTAGTGCCTTTTCTACAATATTATGGTCTTAGAAAGTTGCCTAGAGCACTGACAAGTTAAAATCCTACAACTTGCAGACGTGGTATGTGAACCCAGTTCTTGGTTTTGATCCCAATTTTTCTTACACTACTCCATGCTACCACTTAATAGAGAGATAAAACACAAACACAGATTAACTATAACATCCAATATTACATGATGAGTGCATTCAAGAGCTACAAAGTGCTGTGTAAACTCTAGGGGAACATTGTTAACCACTGAGGGATCAAGAAAGGCTACCTGGAATACATAACATTTGAGTTGGGCTTTAAAGGATGGTTAGTATTTTAACAGCTAGAGAGAGGACGTTTGAGGTTTATCGAACAGCATGAACAGATGCATAAACTTTCATTGAAATAAAATGAAGTGAAATGGCAGGACAGAGGCACAATGGATGTTTGGAAGACAGAGAGTAGATTTATTTGACTGGAGTATGACATGTGCAAGTGGGTGATAGAACATTAGTCTGATATGATACAATACCACTAACACATGGAAATCTTTGTATGCTGGACAAAGGAATGTTAGTGAGTTCAATAGGGAGTTGCTGAAGTTTCCTGAGTGGAAGAAGTATACTGAGTATGACTATATTATTGTATGAGAAATCTCTCAAGTAAATCAGCATCTCTATACTCCAGTCAATAAGCCAGTTAGTATTTGTTAAACTAAGACAGTTCTCATTCTCAAGGATCTCACAGTCTACAGGGGAGACAACATATAAACAATTGTGTAGCAACAACAACAACAACACACACACACACACACAGAAAGGGACTGGCATTAAGGAGGACTGGGAAAGGCTTCTTGCAGAAGATGAAATTTGGCTGAGATTTTAAGGAAACCAGGAAGGTTAGGGGAGGAGGTGAGGAAGGATAGCATCTCAGGTAATCCAGTAAAAATGGAGTGGGGGGGATGGAGAGAGAGAGACAGAGAGAGAGAGAGAGACAGAGACAGAGAGAGAGAGAGTGTGTGTGTGTGTGTGTAATGGTACAAAGGCAACTGGATTACAGAGTATTTGGGAGGGGGTGGAACAATACTGGAAAAGTGTGGAAGGAGCAAGTTATGGAGGCCTTTACAAATAAAAAAGAAGGTTTTCGTATTTAATCCTGGAAGCAAAAGGGAACACTAAAGTTAACTGAATGAGTGTGTGTGTGATAGCTAGGGGGTGGATGGATTGTAATGGAGAGAGACTTGAGGAAGGAAAATCAATCAGCAGACAATAGTCTAGGTATGAGGTGATAAGGGGCCATAACCAGGAAGTCAGATGTCACAGTAGAGCAAGGGACAGATATATTATGAAGTTAGAAATGCCAGGATTTAGAAATTGATTAGATATGGGAAATGAGAAAGAGTGAGAAGTATAGAATGACATGAAAGTTATGAGCCTGAGTAACTGGGAAGATGATAGTACTCTGTATAGTAATAGATAAGTTCATAAGAGGGGAAGATTTGGGGTGCTGGTAGCCGAGAACAAATTAGGTTTTGGACACATTGAACTTAAGATGGCCATGAGACATCTAGTTTGAGATGTCCAATAGACAGCTGGCAATTTGAGACTGGGGGGTGAGGAGAGAGGTTAGGGTTGGGTTCTGGGTACACTGTATATTTATGTGATGCATTCTTACCACTTTGGAAGTGTATAATAGAAAAGATAAGAACTTGCTTTGATAATCCACAAATTGCAAAATGGGTACATGGAATGACTGGCACTTCCTACTTCCATTTCTTCTGACAATTGGTGGAATGTATGCTCAGGGAGAGTGGAGGTGGGATAGAGACAGATGGAAAAGCTGAAGAGCCTCTGCCTGTGTCCCGTGTGATGGGAAGTAGTTTCTGTGACCAGTAATGCCTCCACTTATAATAGAAAGTATTGGCTAGATGTCTCATTACCGCTTCTGATGGATAATCAATTAAAAGGTTAAGGATAAACCTTTTATAGAACACAAGAAGTGGTAGGATTGGGCACACTCAGCAGTCATTTGGAAATTCAGAATCTGTGACATCTAATCCTTAACCTGCTATGGATTTGCTTCATGACACTGGGCAAATCTCTCAACCTCAGGCAACTCATAATTAAATAATGGAAAGGCAAGCCAGACAGAGTTAGCCAGTAGATCGTCTCAGAAACGAAATGAGCAGCTTGGTTCCAATTGCTGCAGCTGAGTTAATGGATTGGGAAAGCTCATTCCACAACCATTCAGTGCTGAGCTAGAGATTGTGAATTAAGAAATGAAAGGAACTCCTTTTAATCTTAGAATAGTTTTATGACTAAAGATTCATTTTGAAGTTAGTAGTAATTTTGATTTCCAGTTCTAGAAACTTCAACAAACAGAGTAGGACATGGAATCTAGAGATTTGGAATGGAATCCCATTTCTGACTCTTAAACCTTGGACAAATCACTTGACTAAGTAAACTCCGTGAGGATAGACTGTCTTATTAAGGGCAACTTGGTGCTGAAGGCAATATATTATGAGACTTGGAGATGGAAAGACTTCAGTTTGAATCCTCATTCAGACACCATCTCTGTGGCCCTGGACAAGTCTTTTTCTTTTCCTCAGTTTTCTTTTGTGTAAAATGGGGATAATAATAGCACCTACCTCACAGGATTGTTCTAAGGATTAAATGAGAAAGAAATATGTAAAGAATTTGGAAAATCTCAAAGAATTATGTAAATGTTTTCTGTTAATATTTTAAATTCATATTGCCAGTATATAGTACAGTGCCTGGCACACTCTATAAATAGATATTCAATAAATAATTGATTGCTTGATTTCTTTAACCGTTGGTTTCATTTGAAAAATGGTAGTGTTAATCTTTGTGATGCTCTAAAAGAACCCTTGTGTGAGCAAAATTCCTAAGTCTCTATCTGATTATGATATGTTATTGTTTTTCCTGAGATTGATGCTGTCCAAACGATGTGGCTTGAAAGGGGAAAAGTATTCTGCATCAAACAGGAAGGCTTTCTGAATTCCCTTTCCCTGAGTCAGAACTTTTTGATTTTATGTGATTCATTTCAGCGTGAAAATGGTTGCAATCTGGGCACCTGGACAAAAACAGTGAGAGCAGTGGGAAGTGAAGAGGATTTAGCTGACACATATGGAGTGCGATATTCTTTGACGGCAGCCCCAGTTTGTGGGCTTTGGTATGAATGCCGGAAAGCTGTAATGGAGTTGAGCTTTAGGAGGCTTAAATTTTCCTTTCTTCACAAATCATTTGGCTTAAACATTTGTCTTAAATCCAGTATGGAAATGACACTGCGTTATCACTCCCCTGTTTCTCCCAGATCTTGTCAACAAATTGGTGGAGTTTCTTGGAAGTTAGAGACAAGTATTTCACTTGGTATTTCTCTGGAGATCTGTGCCTGTAAATATTGTCTTTTAGGGACAGGTAAATTGTTCTTATTTTTCTTTCTTTTAAAATCAGGCTTTCCCTAAGAAACAGGAAGGAAGCATTCAAAAACTGAATACAATTAAATGCTAATTTGATGCATCATTAATGAGTTTGTCTACTACATTTGAGAAACACAAAGTGGAAGAGAAGGGAAATTCAATATTACCATGTGTGCTGTTGAAAATCCAAGGGCTCAAATAGAAGATAACAATATAGGGGAGAAAGGAAATACAGAAATACTACCTTGGGCTCTGTAGTCAGTTGTAGGCGGAAGCGAAGTTCACCAACATGGCATCTATTATGACACATCTTATGCATAATTTGCTCACACAACTCTTCCCCCAGACTCCTGGGCCTTATTGCAACTGCCTTAGTCTGCTCTTATGCACATTGTGCAGCATACAGCTTCTCAGAACTTCCACTCCTCCAGCTCAGTTGGTACCTGGATTCTTCCTGGATTGCTCACTCTTATATGGATTGCTTCTGACTGTTTGACTATCTTCTGACTGTGTTTCGACTCTCTTAGGGGCTAGCTGGGGTTCTGACTAATCTTTTCTTGGTCAGTCTAATTCAATCAAGGCACTTGTTTGTACTTAAAGGAATAACCAGCTGTTACATATTTTACAGTTGGTTAAACATCTTGTTCCTAGTCCCTAAGTTTCTATGTTGTCATCCTCACCATCACCACCATCATCCACTGTTATAGGTTTTGGGGGTCAGGCTGTATAGGTTTCACCTATACCCTTCCTCAACAGGCTTCGGTTGTCCC
>JAQQSW010014889.1:0-12009 GCA_028646575.1 Pseudocheirus occidentalis | reverse complement strand
CTTATGATTTCTTTTCCATGTTTACCTTCTTATGCTTCTGGTATTTGAGTGTCAAATTTTCTTTTCAGTTCTGGTTTTTTCAGCAAGAACGTTTGAAAGTCCTTCACCTCAATGAATTACCATATTTTCCCCTGGAACATTATACTCAATTTTCCTGGTGTAATGAGAATCTGAAGCTCTTTCCTGCCCCTAGACCCTTTGATAGGCTTAAGTGGCTCTGAGAATGTTCCCTGATTTGAAAGTATACTCTGCCCCCTAATAGGCTGAATGTGGTCATGTGAAGCCTGTGGCAGGAGGCTTGTTTTTTGGGAAAAGCCACACCTTGTTACTTTGTAATTGGACAGTGTGTCAAGAGGGCTGTGACATTCTCTGACACAGGAGAAGGCTATATATACTCCCTGATGTGAGGTTTGCTTTGGGGCCTACTTTGAGAAGAGTTGTGTGATTTGGCCAGATGAGACTCTGGGAAGCCATTGAACCCCCAGCTTTGAAAAACCCAGATGTTGATGATTCCCTCTCTGGTAACTTGAATAGGTAATGGATATTATGGTCAGATGGCTGGAAGCCCATCTGTTGATCTGTTTCTTGTTCTGCTTATAACTTGTGCTTGTAACTCGTGTTTGTATTCTCTGGAGTTTAGGGTGCTGACTTTTTCCCCTGAACTAGGTAAATGGTATATTTGTTTGATTAAAGAAAGATTGTTAACCCATTTTGAGTTGCTTTCCTTTAGTAAAGCAGATCTAAGAACCTGTGCTAGCAGCTGTCCTAGGTATGCTAGGGTGCTTGCTGATACAGCTGGGTAGGTGATTCTTGGTTTAACCCTTGCTCCCTTAATCTCCAGAATATCATATTCCAGGCCTTTAGATCCTTCAGTGTAGAAGCTGCTAGATCCTGGGTTATCCTTACTGTGTTTCCACAGTATTCAAATTGTTTCTTCTTGGCATCCTGTAATATTTTTTTCCTGATCTGAGGACTCTGGAACCTGTTATAACATTCCTAGAAGTTTTCTTTTTGGGATCTTTTTCAAGAGGTGATTGGTGAATTCTCTCAAGTTCTATTTTGCCCTCTGGTTATAAAATATCAGGGTAAATTTCCTGGAGAATTTCTTGAGGGAATTCCAAGTTCTTTTATTGATCATGGCTTTCAGGTAGTCCAATAATTTTTAAATTGTCTGTCCTGCATCTATTTTCCAGGTCAGTGGTTTTCTCAAGGAGATATTTCACATTGCCTTCTATTTTTTCATTTGTTTGGATCTCTTTAATACTATCTTGATTTCTCATAAAGTCATTTGCTTCCATTTGCTCCACTCTAATTTTGAAAGAATCATTCTCTTCAGTGAGCTTTTGAGATTCTTTTTCCATCTGGCATATTTGACTTTTTATGGCATTCTTCTTCTAATTGGTTTTTTGGGTCTCTTTTGTCATTTCAGTTAATCTATTATTTAAGGTGTTATTTTCTTCAATCAGATTGTTGACTCTCTTTTCATAATTTTCTTGCATCATTCTCATTTCTCTTCCCAATTTTTCCTCCAATACTTCTATTTGGTTTTCATAATCCTTCTTAAGTTAATCTATGGCTTGTAGACAGTCTTCATGTTTCTTGGGAGCTTTTGGTGTGGGAGTTCTGACTGTGTTGTCTTCCTCCCATTCCATGCTTTGATCCTTTTTGTCCCCAAAGAAGGAATCTAAAGTTTGGTTGCTGTTCTTACTTTGCTTCCTTTGCCAGCTCATGTTGCCAGTGAGTTACTTGACTTTTTAGCTCTGTCAAACTCTGCTTCCAGGGGGGAAAGCTCCATCCCAAATCACTGGGGTTTTTTCAGCTGCTGGAGTTATTGGGAGGCCATCATTTTCTTGCAGCCCCCACCAATTTTGGTTCACTGAAAACATACTACTGGACCACCACCCAAGACCACGATCTGGATCCAGGCAATTCAACTATGAACATCTGCTTGGCCCCCCTGCAGCCTGTAGGCTGGGAACTTCTGAAGCAGTCCCTTGGAATCTGCCACTTCCTTATCCTGAAGGCAGTTCAGCCAGATCCCTTTCTCCCCCATATTTAGCTGATTTCCACTGACCTTTTACTTTATCCTTGTTTCTTATGGCTTGATAATTCTGGAAATTTCCACAGCTTCTGCTGATCCACTCTCCTGAAGGTTCCAGCTGTGGCTTGTCCTGGCTGCCTCGGAGCCATAGCTTGGTTTCAGGCTGAGATTATTTTGACTCCCATTATTCTGAGATGTGCTCTTCCTGATGAGCTGCCTTCAGCAGGAGATATGTTTTTCCATATTTTTGAATGAGTTTTGGAGCCCTAAAATATGTTTAGAGTCATATTTTATTGGTATTTGAGGTGGCTGTGTCAGAGTTGTGGAACCTTGTTGCTTCATTAGCTTCTATGTAAGACCATTCTTTACTTTTTTGTCCCCTATTTCTCTGTGTGATTAACATATTCCTTCCTAAGTCCAAGTCTTCCCTCTTTTCCTAAGTCTACCCCCTCATCATTTCTTATACCATAGCAATATTACAACCTTATACTATCTAAGTATTTTAAATAGTCTAAAACAATAGTGATTAATATGGCATGCATAGAGTTTATTTTCCCTATTATTTAGTTTCTCTTCTGATTACAGCTCTTTAAGCTTTAACTTTTTCTGAGATCCTGATTACTACCACATCTTTTTCCAAATAAATTCTATTCCTGATATTTATTTCATATTTGTCTCCATCTCTTATTTCCTATATGTTCTGACCACTCTACCTGTTATTTTGCCCTCCTGTTACTTAACCTCACCCCTTTTAAAGATTCCTCCCTTGTACTCTCTCCCCTCCCTATCCCTTTTATTACTTTATGAATTTAGAAGACTTTTATACTTTTCTAGCTATATATGTATTGTTCTCTCTTTAACCCATTCCCAATGAGTAGGGTCCCAGAACTACCTGCCCTCCCCTACCCCCATATAATTCCTCTGTGTCAATTCTTTTTCTTGTACCTCAGTTGTATAAGGTAATTATCCTTTTTACCTCTTCCTAAATAGTTTTCACTTTTGGAATCACATCATACTCTAGTCTACCCCTATGTTCCTTTTGAGCTACCCAATTACTATTAACTTAGACTTTTTTTTTGTATTTCCTCATATAAAACTCTGTTCTCATAATTTGGATTTGTTGTGTATACCTTATAATTCTCTAATATCTTGTCTGTCATATTTCCCATTAAATTCAGGTTTTTTTAAAACAAAATTTTGAAAGTCTGGCAATTCATTGTATGTTCTTTTTTCCATTCAAGATTCTACTTAACTTTGCTGGTATAATAAATTTGGCCAAAACGCTAGTTCTTTCACTCTTCAATGTATACTGTTCCAAGACCTGTGATCTTTTAGACTCTCTGGTGCTAGGTCTAATTGTGACTCCATCTTATTTGATCTTTTTTCTTCTTGCTTGTAATATCTCTCCTTGAGTTGTGGTTTTCAGAATTTTTCTATAATATTCCTGTGGTATTTTTCTTTTCCTATCTGACCAATTCTCACTTTAAAGAAGTTCCTTGGTTGTAGATTTTTCTCCTCATTTGACCAATTCTTTTTTATACAGAGTTATTTTGTTTTTGTTTTCATTTTTAGTAAACATTTTATTTACTGAATAACACAGTAGTTCTAAAACTGTAGCTTCTGGAAGAACCTCTTGTTTTTGCCTGTCTTGTACCTTTTCTCAAACTTGACCTTGGCCTCCCTCCTTGCCTTACGTTTTAGTGCAAGGTCATGGAACACATCCTTGTTGACAACTGTTTTGTCCAGTGGAATATCCACAGAGTATCTGGTGGGAATGAGGTGGTTGTAGTTATAAACTTTAATGAAGGACTTGATTTTTGATCTCCTGGCAATCTTCTTTTTGCCCATTGCTGCAGTCACTTTTCAAGAGTAGCAGTTGATACCTGCCACCAAGGCATGGATGTAGGGCCTGTTGGAGGGCCCATCATCAATGTTCTTGGCTACGACAACTTTGTGCCCAGAGTACCACCTGGCCAGGACCAGCACCCCCACCACTTTCCCGGGTTTCATGAATTTGCCCATTTTGATGTGAAGTGAGTAGCTACTAGAGCAAAAAGGAAGATGGCATGCTTCCCAGAGATTTTTTTCAGTTGGTTTTTCTGCTTCCTTTTCCAAGATGTTGACTCCTTTTTTTTCATAATTCTCTTGCATAAACTCTCATTTCTTTTTCCAGTTTTTCTTATACCTCTCTTATTTGATTTTTAATAACCTTTTTGAGTTCTTCAAGGGAACTTTTTGGGCTTGAAACCAATTCATATTTCTCTTTGAGGCTTTACATGTCAGCATTTTGTCACTGTTGTCCTCTTCTGAGTTTTTTTTATCTTCCCTGTCATCACAGTAGCTTTCTATGTCAGGCCTTTCCCCCCCTCATTTTTCAAAGTCGAGCTCTGTTCCTAGTGTATTGGGGTACTGTCTCAAGCTTCTTAATCTGAGACTTGGGGCCTAGTCACTGGCTTTCTATGTCAGGACTCTGGGACTGGTGACTTACCCACTGCACTAGACAAGTTCAGTCCAGCTGCATCTATTGTGACTTAGGTTTTAGGTCTGGCATGTGCTGGGATTGGAGACTTCAGAGCTGGTCTGCTGTGCCACTGGTCTGCTAATGAACCAGGAGACTCAGTTACAGATCTGTGCTGTGGTTAAAAGGCTCCTGATGGCTCACTCTGACACTATGCACATTGTGCTGAGCTTCCCTTTAACCCAATTAGACATATCTTTCCTGAAGTCCTTCTAAGTTGTCTTGGGATGGACAATTGTTTCATAATATCTTTTAGGGAATTCTGTCACTCCAGAATTCTTTTAGAGTTTTGATTTAACCTTGTTTCTAAGGGAAACTGGGGAGATCTCAGGCAACTTTCTGGTTTCTCTCCACCATTTTGTTACTTCTTCCCAAAATTTTCATGTTTTCTTTTGTTTGTTCTTTCTATTTGCACTATTACAAGCTTTCTGCATATTGGCATCAGACACTTACTAGCTTTGTGACTCTGGGCAAGTAATTTAACCCTATTTCCTTCAGTTTTCTCACCTGTAAAATAAACCAGAAAGCATAAAACCATTTCAGCATCTTTGCCAAGAAAAACCTAAACTGGCTTATGGAGAGATGGACATAATTAATCAGCTAAACAACACAACAAACATTGTTGTCTTATCTCTGCTTCTTCACTCTGCATCAGTTCAGATAGATCTTTTAATTTTTTTTGGTATTCAGCACATTAATATTTTCTTTTAAAAATACTTATATTTATTTAATCTGTTGAGTTTTTTGGTAAAAATAATTTAATTAATTAATTTATTTAAATATTTCACAATTCCTATAAAATTTTTAACATTCATTTAAAAAAAATTTGAGGCCCAAATTTCTTCCTATTTCTCAGGACCCCACCAGCCCCTTTTGAAGGAAAGCAGTATGATATATCAGTTATACATGAGAAGAAGACAAAGCACATTTCCAAATTATCCATGGCGTAAGAAAACATTTACACATTAAAAACTCAAGAAAAATAATGTAAAAAAAAAGCATGCTTCAATCTGTATTCAGAGTATAGCAGGTTTCTCTCTGGAGGCAGATAGTTTTTTTCATTATCCATCCCTTGGAATTAGTTGGATCACTGTTTTGATGAGAGTAACTAAATTTTTCAGTTTATCATTATTGCAATATTACTGCACTGTGTTTTACTGTTCACTGTTCTCCTAGTTCTGTTCACTTTACTTTTCATCAGTTCATACAAGTTTGCCCAGATTTTCTGAAAACAGCCTTCTCATAATTTCTTATAGCACAATAGCATTCCATCACAACTATATGTCACAACTTCTTGAATCATACCTTAATTGATGGGCAATACCTCAGTTTCCAATTCTTTCCTACCACAAAAGGGCTGCTACAAATATTTTTGTTCATGTGGTCCTTTCCCATTTTTAATGATCCCTTTGAGCTACATCAAAGGGCATGAAATTTTTTTAGCACTATGGCCATAGTTCCAAAATGTTCTTCAGAATGCTTGGATTGGGGGATGGAGTCAAGATGGTACAAAAGAAGTGGGAAATTGTGTGAGCTCCCATAACAACCACCTCCAATAATGGTAAAATATGACTCTAAACAAATTTTAGAGCTACAGAATCCACAAAGTAACAGAGAAAAACAAATATCCCATGGAAGGAAGGGTGGCAGACTGACAGGAAGGGTCTACTGAAACAAGCTGGGTGCTGAGCATAGTCCTGAGTGAACCACAAAGGTCCAGACCTGGGGTGGCCATAAATAGCAGCCCAGAGCAGCCTGAGAAGACTTCAGGAGAGTGAATCACCAGCCTCTGTGGTGGTTTCCAGACTTATCAAACCATAAATGCCAAAAAGAAAGTAAAATGTAAGTTGGGAACTCTTTTGGGTGATAGAAGAGTGCTGAAAGGCCGCTGCACCCACAGGTAAGAGGTTGCAGAGGTACAGCCATTGCACCTGATGCCACATAACAGCCTCCAGAGCTCCTGGCCTGTAGATCTTAGGGGGACCAATTGACCATTCAGAGGGTAATCACTCTTGCTTTGACCTGCTTGGTTCTGGGTCACAGTCTTGGGCGTGGTGGTCTTGGGGTAAGAAATTCCAGTGTACCAGAGCTTGTGTTGGCTGTAGAAAGGGAACCCTTCTCAGACCTCTGACAACATTTTCAAAAACCCCAGCAATTTGGGACACAACTCTCTTCACCCAGGAAGCAGAGCTCTTCTGTGGCAAAGAGATAAAAAATCAAGTAATTGGCTGCCAAGAAGAGCAAGCAGTGGAAGCACAATCCCACCACAGAATCCTTTTTTGGGGACAAAAGGATAAAAATTTGGACACAGAAACATATAATGGAGCCAAATGTCCTGAATAGAAAACTTCTAAGAAAAATATGAACTGGTTACATATGGAGAAGCTCAAGAAGAATCTTGAAAACCAAGTAAGAAGTGGAGGAAAAAGTGGGAAGAGAAATGAGAATGATGCAAGAAAATCATGAAAAGAGAGTCAACAGCCTGCTAAAGGAGACCCAAAAAATACTGAAGAAAATAACACCTTAAAAAATAGACTAAGTCATATGGCCAAAGAGGCCCAAAAAAGCTGATGAGGAGGAGAATGCCTTAAAAAGACAAATTGGCCAGATGGAAAAAAAATTTCAAAAGCTCGCTGAAGAAAATGATTCCTTCAAAATTAGATGGGAGGAAATGGAAGCAAATGACTTTATGACAAATCAAGATACTATAAAACATAACCAAATGCATGGAAAAATACAAGGCGATGTGAAATATCTCACTGAAAAAAGCTATTGACTTGGAAAATACATTTAGGAGAGATAATTAAAAAAATCATTGGTCTACCTGAAAGCCATGATCTAAAAAAGAGCCCAGAAATCATACTTCAAGAAATTACTGAGGAAAGTTGCCCTGATATTCTAGAACAAGAGGAACCAAAATAGAAATAAAATGAATTCACTGATCCTCTCTTGTAAAAAAAAGTTTCCAAAAGGAAAACTCCTAGGAATATCATAGCCACATTCCAGAATTCCCAAGTCAAGGAGAAAATATTACAAGCTGTCAGGAAGAAACATTTTGAGTACTGTGGAAACAAAATCAGGATAACAGAATATCTACCAACTTCTACATTAAGAGGTCAGAAGGCTTGGAATATGATATTCTGGAGGTCAAAGAAGCTAGGATGAAAACCAAGTATCTCCCACCTAGCACAACTGAGTATAATGCTTCAAGGGAAAATATGGTAATTCAATTAAATAGGAGACTTTCATGTATTTTTGATTAAAAAATCAGAGCTGAACAGAAAATTTGTCTTTCAGACACAAGAAGCAAGAGAAGCTTGAGAAGGTAAACAGGAAAAAGAAATCATAAGGAACTTATTAAAGTTGAACTATTTGCATCCCTACATGAGAAAATGATAATTGTAGCTCATGAGACTTTTCTCCATATAAGCATAATTGAAGGGAATATATATCTGTATATATTTATATGTATATGTACATATGTATGTTTCTATAGGAATGCTTATGTGTGTATCAATACATATGTGGGTGTGTATATGTTTACATGTATATGTAGACAGAGGGCACAGGATCAGCTTAATAGGAAGCAATATTTTAAAAAAATTAAGAGGTGAGAGAGCAATATAATGAGGGAAGGAGATAGGGAGAGATAGAATAAGGTAAAATATCTCCTATAAAAAATGCAAGCAAAAACTGTTACAATGGAGGTGAATTACAGGAAGGAGAAAGGGAATGAGTCAATCTTAATTTCATTGAATTTGGCTTAAGGAGAGAATGACATATACACTTAATTGGGTATCTTACCCTACAGGAAAGTAGGAGGGGAAGGGGATAAGAGGGGAGATGATAGAAGGGAGGGCAGATTGGGGGAGGGGGTAGTTAGATGTGCTGTTCAGTGGCCAGCACTTATGCATGATTGGAGATGGGAATAAGAAATGACCAGACCATGTGAGTAGTTCAAGGAAGTAGTTCAAGGAAGTAGTTCAAGGAAGAACCAGGAACTCCATTTAATGATTCTTTGAATAAGAGTTTTTATAGACCAAGTGATACAAAAGGAAAAAAGGACTCAAGTTCTATGATCATTATCTTTGCCTGTTATATCCTGGAAATAACACAGAATGGATAATTTGATAAGCAATATGTTCTCTAGGTGCCTGAAGTCTGAGGGTAAAGCCTTTGATTGCAAGATCTCAAATGAAAGCCCTTTTAAGTATAGCCCATGACCAAAGAGAACCAAGGAGCTAGCTAAACAAAAAGTTACTTTGTGAAGGGCCTTAATTAGAGCACATTGTCAATATTTTTATCTGAGTCCTGGATCAGGCCTTCTTGGCTCCCCACATATCCCTCTTTTGAAAGAAGTTCAAAGGCATGTAATTCAGTGCCTAAAGTTTTAATATTATGCATCGTTATACATATAATACAAGGTCCAAATATACAACAGACTATTATAATGATCATTATGGGAAGCAGATGCATAGAGATTTTTTCAATGTATCAATAATTGTTCTTGTAACTCCTTCTGGGTCAATCCGAGGGACCTCATTATGTTCGGTATCTTAATAATTTGATTGAATGTTTTTATTTCCAAGGTGATATTGAAATTATTCCCCACTCCCAATAAGTGGGCTCTGATCCTGTCCCATGTGGTATTGGGATGAGAGGAATTATATAAGCTAGGGACAACACAAATATATGTGCATTTATAATCACATCTAAAAATTGAGTTTTTTTAATGCTTTTAACTCATACCTAAGCATAATACTAATTGTTGTAATAAGCTGATCTTATACAAAAGATACTTATCTATATCATATTATGTCTTAAAGGCTACAGAAACATTTTTTGATAATTTATTAACCTATTGTGTGGTTTGGATCACAAACACAGCAGTTGAAATCATTAAAAATATTAGGACAGTGAATTTAGTAACAAGAAATCTGACAAACCTTCCCCACCCCCTTTATAAAGACATCAGTGCGGGTGGATAGGTGGTGCAGTGAACAGAGCACCAGCCTTGGAGTCAGGAGGACCTGAGTAAAAATTCAACCTCAGACACAACACAAAAAATAGCCTGTAACCTTGGGCATGTTAATTAACCCCAATTGCCCTCCAAAAAGCAAAAAGAAAAAAAGACATCAGAAAATTGATGTAATGCATGTGTACTCTTGATGTTTGATATCAAGTATAAGTGAAATTATTTGAAAAAAACCAAAAATAAATCATTTTTTCCATAAGATCTCTAATAGATATACATTGAAAAAAAGTAAAATAAATGCAACTAACAGTCCATACATAGATGTATCCAAAATTACATGGGAGAAGGATTCTGGTTTTAAGTGTATCTAACTGTGCCAACAGATTGATTTTATGACAAATTGAAAATATGTCTTATCTATAGAGTCTTGGATTTTCAAAGCTGAGGTAATATTCCTTGCCCATTCATTCACAAATTAAGTAATTTGTATCCCACTTAGCAAAGAAATAGAGATCACAGATGCTGACATTAAAAGGGAGGCCTGTGATTTTTAAAAGTCCAAAAATCAGTTCTATTAGAAAATAAGATATTTCTTGAAGTGCAGGGTCTTCTGAAGTCTGTAATGTTCTATTAGAAGACTATCATCTTGTGAAGAGTTGGGAGGTCAAAAATCATTTCCTCTTGGGTTGACCTTGTGAGGAACCATCTGATTCTCTTCTCTGTTTCTGCATCTGAGAGGTGATTCACAGAAACCACCTGCACATTCTATGTTGGCATCTTCAGTGGTCATTCATTAGTGTCTAAATATATACATAAATATATATATATATATATATATATACATATATATATATATATACACACACACACACACACACACACACACACACACATATATATATGCAAACACACACATATATATACACACATATAGATGTATATATGTATGTGTGTGTGTGTGTGTGTGTGTATAAGCACAACCTTGCCTCTACATAATTAATGGGCAAGTTTTTTCCATTGATTTATTTGGGAATATGTACTTTTTCAAATTTTTATTCTGCTGGTATTTTTAATGATGTTTAATTTTTTTTGCATTTCCTTTTCTTTTATTATTTTTATTTGTTTTCTTGTTTACATCATTCATTTTTAGGAGATTTTTGAATTACAAATTTTCTCCCCGTCTTTCCCCTACCCCAAAACAGTGATCCCACTGTGTAGCCCCTCCCCCAATCTGCTCTCTAACTTTCTGGTAGGGCAGGAAGGGTCTCCCTACACCAGCCCCTGTACATCTTAATTCCTAGTTGCATGTACTGCAGAGGTTTAAATTTTAGATTCTTTCATTTTCTCCCTTGTCAGCCACCCCCACTGAAAGGACAAGCAATTCAATACAGGCTGTGCATGTGTAATTACACAGGACATCTTCATAGTGGACATATTGTGACAGTGATTATATGTCCCTCCTTCCTATCCCTCCCACCCTTGTTCTGTTCTCCACCCTGTCCTTGTCCCTTTCCTGAAGTGTGTGCTTCCAGTAGCCCTCCCCCAGACCCTGCCCTACCCTCCATCATCCTGCCTCTCATCCCCATGCCCCTTAATCTCCTGTGTGGCATGATGCCCAGTTTACAGTTTATGCCATTCTTTCCCTAAGCCAAATTCAATGAGAGTAATTGAGAGTAAAGTTGTAACAGTTATCCCTTGCCTCTTCTATATGGGATGATTAACCCCATTTTGTCTCTCCCTGTCTCATTTCATTCTAGTCCTCTCCCACCTCAGAATTTCACCTTTTAAAGTATCATCCCTTCATATTCAATTCATCCTATACCCTCTATATACACATATACACACATGCTCAGATATGTATTCATACGCATAGCCTCCTATATAATCATATGTGTAAGTATACATACATACCTATATACACACACACACACACACACACACACACACACACACACACACACACATTTGTACTCCCTTCACCTATCCTCATACTAAGTTTCGTAAGTTGCTATTATCGTTTTTCCATATTGGCATGTAAATAGTTCAGTTTTGATAAGTTCCTTATGAGTTCTTTCCCATGTTTATCTTCTCATGCTTCTTGTGTTTGATTGTCATATTTTCTGTTCAGTTCTGTTTTTTTCAGCAAAGATGCTTGAAAGTCCTCCACCTCACTGAATGACCATATTTTCCCCTGGTACATTATACTCAATTTTGCTGGGTAGTTGTTTTTTGTTTTTAATCCCAGGTCCCTTGATCTTCAAAATATCATATTCCAGCCCCTTCCATCCCTCAGTTTAGAAGCTGCCAGATCCTGGGGTACGCTAACAGTGTTTCCACAATATTCAAATGGTTTTCTCTTGGCAGCCTGTAATATTTTCTCCTTTACCTTTGTATTCTGGAACCTGGCAATAATATTTCTAGGAGTTTTCTTTTGGGGATCTTTTTGAAGAGGTGATAGGTGAATTCTTTTAAGTT
>JAQQSW010014888.1:0-12009 GCA_028646575.1 Pseudocheirus occidentalis | reverse complement strand
AAAAAGGGGATAAAATTTGTAACTCAAAACCTGTGGAAATGAATGATGTAACCAAGAAAATAAATTAAAATTTTAAAAAAAAAAAAAAAGTTGAAAAGGTTTCCTACAAACAAAGTCAATGCAACCAAGATTAGGAGGGAAGCAGAAAACCAGGAAAGACACTTTTATAAGTGTCTCTGATGAAGGCATCACTTCTAAAAAAAATCAAAAAATGAGTCAAATTTATAAGAATACAAGGTATTCCCAATTGATAGACAGTCAAAGGATATGAACAGGCAATTTTCATAGGAAGAAATTAAAGCTATCTATAGTCATATGAAAAAATGCATTAAATCAATATTGATTAGAGAAATGCAAATCAAAACAACTCTTAGGTATCCCCTCACATCTATCAGATTAACTAATATGACAAAACAAGAAAATTATCAATGTGAGAGAAGATGTGGGAAAATTGGAACACTAATGCATTGTTGGTAGAACTGTGAACTGATCCAACCATTCTGGAGAGCAATTTAGAACTATGCCCAAAGGGCTATAAAAACGTGCATGCCTTTTGACCCAGCAATACTATTTCCAGGGCTATATCCCAAAGAGATAAAAAAAAAATTGGGAAAAGGACCCACATGTACAAAAATATTTATGACAGCTGACTTTGTAGTGGGAAAGCATTGGGGAATGGTTGAACAAGTGGCATATGACTGTAAAGAAATACTATTGTGCTATAAGAAATGAGGAGCAGGCAGACTTCAGAAAAACCTGGAAAGTCATATGTGTACTAATGCTGAGTGAGGTGAGCAGAACCAGGAGAACAACATACGCAGCTACAGACACATTGTACAATGACTAACTTTGATAGACTCGGCTCTTCTCAGAAATGCAAGGTTTTAAGACAAGTCCAAAAAGCTCATGATAGAAAATGCTATCCATATCCAGAGATAGAATTATAGTGTCTGAATGCAGATTGAAACATACTATCTGCACTCTCTCTTTTTCTTTTGTTTCTTTCTTGTGGTTTATCCCATTGGTTCTCATTCTTCTTTACAACATGACTAATGTGAAAATATGTTTAATATGAATGTATATGTAGAGGCTACATTAGATGATATCTTGGGGAGGGCTGGGAGGAGAGGGAAGTGGAGAAAATTTAAAACTCAAAAACTTGTGGAACTGAATGCTGAAAACTAAAAATTAATTAATTTTTTAAATGCTAGCATTTTAAATAAAAGGTCAATGGCACTCTTGAATGTCAAAGACAATAATGGTGGCAGACTCACATCTTATATGCCCTTGGAAGAGGGGTGTTCCTGAGGGTGGTGACAGACTCTGATTGGTAAACAATAAATGAGAGGCAGACTTTACAAAGAGAAATGAGTTAACTCCAATAACTGGCTGTGAGTGACATCATGTCACTTTGGGATTAAGAGACTATCCCTATACCCAAGACTACCCCCAGTCTTGGGGAATCTAGACAAAAAAAATCTATCTCTACCCAAGTATAATTGAGTAGAATTCAGTTTAGATTAGAGATTCTTTGTAATGTTGGATGGGGTCTGACCAAGATTGAGGAGAATTAATCCAATGTTCTTCAAGAGACTACAGAAAAAGGGGAAACTCTGGATCTCTCCAAATCATTGGTTATTAATAATCATTGCTCTCCAGAATTAATGAAAAAAAATGCAGAGGAAGGTGGTCTAACCACACCAGATCTCAAACTCTATTATAAAGCGTAATCATCAAAATTATCTGGTACTGCCTAAGAAAAAGTGTGATGGATCAGTGGAATAGATTAGGTACACAAGGCACAGTAGTAAATAACCATAGTAATATGATAAACCCAAAGACCCCAGCTTCTGGAATGAGAATTCACTATTTGACAAAAACTGCTGGGAGAAGTAGAAAACAATATGGTGGAAACTAGTTATTGACCAACAACTTACACCATATACCAAGATAAAGTCAATGGGTAGATGATTTAGACATAAAGGATGACATAAGCAAATAAGGAGAGCAAGGAATAGTTTACTTGTCACATCCATAGAGAAGGGAAGAATTTATGACCAAACAAGAGGCAGAGAACATTACAAAATATAAAATGGATAATTTTGATCACTTCAAATTAAAAAGGTTTTGCACAAATAAAACCAATGTAACGAAGATTAGAAGGAAAGCTGAAACCTGGGAAATAATCTTTATAATAAATATCTCTTATAAAGGTCTCATTTCTCAAATATATAGAAAATTGAGTCAAATTTATAAGAATATAAGTCATTCCCCATTGATAAATGGTCAAAGGATAAGAACAGAGGGTTTTTGATGAAGAAATCAAAGCTATCTATAGTCATATTTTTTTAAATGCTCTGAATTACTATCAGTTAGAGACATGCAAATTGAAACAATTCTGAGGTACCACCTCACACCTATCAGATTAGTTAACATGACAGAAAAAGAAAACGATAAATGTTGGTGAGAATATTGGAAAATTGGGACACTAAGGCATTGCTGGTAGAGTTGTGAATTGATCCAACTATCCTGGAGAGCAATTTGGAACTATGCCCAAAGGGCAAACAAACTGTACATATCCTTTAATCCAACAATACCACTTCTAGGTCTGAATGCCAAAGACATAAAGAAAAAGGAGTAGGGAGGGAGACCTACATGTACAAAAATATTTATAGCTGCCTTTGTAGTGGTAAAGAATTGGAAATCAAGGGATGTCCATCAACTGGGAAATGGTTGAATAAATTGTGGCATATGAATATAATGGAATTCTATTGTGCTATAAGAAATGACAAATGGGCAGATTTCAGAAAAACCTGGAAAGATTTACGTGAACTGATGCAAAAGTGAAGTGAGCAAAATCAAGAGCATATTGTACACAGGATCAATAACATTGTGTGAAGATCACCTATAAATGACTGAGCTCTTCTCAGCAATGCAATAATCCAAGACAATTCTAAAAGACTCAGGATAGAAAATGCTACCCACATACACAGAAAGAACTGATGGAGTCCAAATGCAGATCAAAACATACAGTTTTCACTTTATTTTTTTCATAGTTCTTTCCTTTTGGTCTGTTTCTTCTTTAATAACATAACTAATATGGAAATGTTTTACATTATTGCACATACATAACATATTTTAAATTGTTAAAAGTCTTAGGGAGGGGTGGTGAAAGATGGAAGGAAATAGTTTGTAACTCAAAAAAATTTTAATGAATGTTTAAAACTGTCTATGCATGTAACTGGGGGAAAAATACTATTTTTTTAAAATCTCTATCACTCAGCAGGCAGGTAGGTGGCTCTGAAGATAGAGTATCCAGACTGGAATCCGGAAAAACCATCTTCCTGAGTTCAAGTCCTGCCTCAGACATTTACTAGCTGAATGACTCTGACCAAGTCACTTAACCCTGTTTACCTCAGTTTCCTCAGATACAAAATAAACTAGGGAAGGAAATGGCAGTATCTTTGTCAAGAAAATTCCTAACGGGGTCATAAAGTGGTGGACATGACTGAAGACAACAACAAAAATCACAGTAGAATACTAATTGCTTGAGAGTCTGTTGTTTCATTCTTTGTATTTTTATCTCTGGACCTCAGAAAAATTCCTAGCACACAATAGACACTTAGTATAACTGATTGGGTAAGACCATAAAATCCGTCATCTTATTTCCAACTTGGCATGAGTCTTAGCTAGGCTGATCATCAAAAACAGATCAATTGTCCATAACTAGGTCCATATTCAAAGACTTTCCAACTCGATAGGGTCTCTCTCAAACCAGATTCCTCTATCATAGCCTTCAAAAACTTAGGACTATCTCCAAGCCATAATGAGTCATCAGAATAGGATTTTAGTGGGCAGAGATACATAATATCTTTTTTTTTTCTTACTATGGACACTAACTTAACAAGAGGACAGACCTCTCAGACAACACTTTCAGTGAAGAATCCAAATGTTCAACATTGAATAGAAACAGTCATAACATGCATTTTTTGAAACTATGATCCCTCTTTTAATAGACCTTACACAGCAGTTCTCAACCTGTGGGTTATGTTCAATTTAAATACATCCTGCATATCAGATATTTACATTACAATTCATAACAGTAGCAAAATTACAGTTATGAAGTAGCAACAAAGATAATTTTATGGTTGGGGGTCACCACAACATGAGGAACTATATTAAAGGGTCACGGCATTAGGAAGATTGAGAACCACTGCTACAGATTTAATTTGAATTACTGAATAATAATAGTTAATATATATTCATATGAATTCATGTTCAATATGAACTTTCATATATACATATATATGTGAACTATTATTATTGTTTTAGGAAAGAATTGGCATTTGGCTAATTTTTTCAAAGGAACTGGAATCTCCTGGATAGGTTGAAGCTTTGTACATTTGTGACTTTCAACCTGGAAAATGGAAGATATGTGTGTGTCTGTGTCTGTGTCTGTGTCTGTGTGTGTCTGTGTCTGTGTACATACATCCATATATATCTATACACCTATTTTTATATATACAATATACAACATACAGTATATATGTGTATGTATACGCATATAGCTTCTATTTGCCTCCATTTTCTCAACTACAAAATGAAAATAATCATAGTATCTCCTTCCCAGGGTTGTTGTGAACATCAAATGAAATCATATTTATGAAGTACTTAGCACAATGTCTAGCACATAGTACAGTACTATATGTTAGCTACCACCACTATTACTATTATTACCTAATATAGTGATTAAAAACTTACAAAGCTACCTCCCCAAAATAGCCCTGTGAAGTATACAGTGTTATCTTCATTAACCTGAGGACTACAGATGTTACATCACTTGCATGTAGCTACATGGCAGAGCCAAGACTTAACCCCCATCTCTTGGGTGCTTCAGCTCCTGTGTGGTCTTTGCATTACAGTATACTGTCTCAAGTTGCTAAAGGCAACCTCAATTTGTCCTAGAATTTCATCTAGAGCTCTCTCCTTGCCTCTCATCATTACCTTCGTCTTCTCCTTTCTGTTAGATTGTGGGCTCTTGGAGGTCATGTCCATTTCGCTTTTGAATCCTCAATACTTCACATCTGGGTTTGAACATAGTAAATGTTGTCATTGAACCTAAAAAACTAGAGGCAAAAGGGATTCTAGAAGATAAAAGAGCTCTCTCTCTCTCTCTCTCTCTCTCTGTCTCTCTCTCTCTCTCTCTCTCTCTCTGTCTCTCTGTCTCTCTCTCTCTCTCTTTCTCTCCTTGCTCCCTTAAAATACATACCATCATTTTCAAAGGATGGAAGCTGTAGGGATAAAATTAGGATCCTTCTATTAATAGACCTTACAAACAGATTTTATTTACACTAATGAATGGCATTTTATTAATGCTGGAGTCCTACTAGGTCACTCCCCAAATTGGCTTCTTACATCAAAGTTATCTGAGTAATTAATTTTTTTAAGTGCTGTCAGTTTCAATACTATATTTTTACATAGCACTTAATGTTGATTTGAAAATGTTAGTTTTAGCTATGACAAAGAAACCAAGCAAAACTGGGGGAGGGGGATTAATAACATTCAATGATTTTTGCATTCTTTTATTCCTATTCTTTATGATTAAGAAATCATTCTGGTAGTTTCCTTTCAGTCATGACAAGAATTCATTTTTCCCCATCATTCTCACTGAAATTTCAAGCAGGGTTTAGCATCACAATGCTTTGGGTAATCTCATCCAGCCTTGAAGCTGACTAAGCCTTAACCAGTGTTAAAGGTCAGAATGTTTATAGTTTACAGCTAAAAGTTATGTTCCCTACTCTCTTCTGCCATCCATACATTTCTTCAGTAGCCTTATTTCAGGCTCAGCTCTGAGCATTTCGTTTCTTCCTCACTGAAACAGGTATAGGCATTTATTGAGAACAGTTCTTTCCTCAGTAAATTTTTCTGCTCAAGGCAGATAGACTTAAAAGTTACTTGTCAGAAGTTTTCTGCACTTTGGATCAAACGAAAGTATTAATAGGATATCCAAGTGACTCAAAATAGAACATAATTCTTCAATCTCATTTCTAATCATACCTGGTTTGGCACTTGACTAAGGTACAAATTTGGACCAGTTTAACCAGCTCTTGTCAGACAACAAAGTATTCTTTCTGTTGGGTCAAGGTAGGTTCTTAGGAAACACTTTTAATTCTAGGATAGAGGTGTGGCAGTCAGAATTTTTAAAAAAGACCCAGCAGCCATAAATCCATTGGAAAGGGGAAGGGAATATCATACTGTAAAAAGCCAGGGTGTGACCCCAGGCAGTTATCAGCTAACTTGAGATGGGTAAGTGTAAAGTAAAGGGTTTAAATTGGTGACCTGTAAGGAATGTAGGAGCAAAGGGACAGAGAGTCACGAAATGGCATCCAGATACATCCAGACACTCACACAGCACTGTACAACATGGTCCAACTCTGCCATCATTGTGTGCAAGCCAAGATACATAGTTGAGCATTTATATAGCATGTTGCACTTATCAAGAGCAGCAGCCATTGCAGGGAAGGACCTTCAGCATGAGACAACTGGAATGGCTGGGAACTCCAGCATAGGGAACCCCCTCTGCCCAGGTTCCTCTAAACAGTTAGGTGTCAACCTTCTGAAGATCCTAAAGCACTCTCAAGAACCTGCCTTTGCAGAGCAAGTAGAACCTCTACCCTCACTACTGAGGAGCCAGGTTGGATCTTCAAAAATCCCTCTACAGTCTATTAGTGGCGTGTCTGCCTACCTATGGAAGCCACCATAGGTCTAATTTCTTAGCCATCTCCTTTCCATTACCCCAGCTTCAGAACAGAGGAAAAAAAGCTGAAAAAGAAAGCTTAGGAGTCAGAAGACCTGAGTTCAAATCCCTACTCTTTCACATGTTACTGCCTGAGTGACCTTAGGCAAGTTATTTAATCTACATAGGTCTCAATTTCTTCTATTAAAATGAGGAGGGGCAGGGCAGCTAGATGATGCAGTGAATAGAGAACTGGCCCTGGAGTCAGAAGGACCTGAGTTCAAATCCAGCCTCAGACACTTAATATTTACTAGTTGTGTGAACTTGGGCAAGTCACTTGACCCCAATTACCCTGCCCTCCCCCTTCCAAAAAAAAATGAGGAGGGAGGATTTGATTAGATATCCTTTAGGATCCTTATTTAAGTTTTCTGTGCCTGGGTTTCTTCATCTGCCAAATAAGGGGACTGGACAGGATGGCTTCTGTGATCCTCACTTAACCTTGCTGTGCCTTAGGAGTTGGATTCAGTGACCTCTAATGACCTTCTAGCTGAATCCAAAATGTCACTCCCTGTGGTGCTCAGCTGTCACTTCTGCTTCCCTGCCTAGAGGTAAGAAAGTTGTTTTTCCTGCATTATGCCACTTCTTAGATGCCTGTAGGTTTGGGGGGAAGATTCTAAACTCCTCGCTCAAATATCACACTGAATAGTAATAATAGATAAATGTATCCCACTAGCTTCTGAGAAGGGCTGCAGTGAGTCCCTCTTCCCACCCTAGACCTAGGTTAGAGGGCCAATAGACAGGGAAAGCTTTTGTCCGACTAGCTTAAGTCACTTCCTTGTTTTCCCTCCACTGCATTCTCTGACTTTTTCCCCGAAACCCTCCTTTCTTTCTTCATTCTGTCCTCTACTCCCCACTGTCTCAGACAGCAATTCTAAGGAAGAAAAGGGAATATACATTCCCTCCCAGAGATTGAAGAAGAGAGAGGGAGAGAGTTTCAGACTTTAAACATAAGGCTATGACCATCTGGAATTTCTCTGTCTGTATAAAGAAAAATAGCGATTTTGGGATCACTGTCAAACAATCCCAATTTGCCCCACCCATTCATCCCAACCACCCACCAAAAAAATAAAAGTTTCTTTAAACTTGTTATGAATGTCTCTGAAACCTTAGAGGTTAGTTATTGGCATCTGCTAAAATTTCTGTTTCCTTTTGTTTTAATAAGGCATTTAGAAAGCAGATTTTTATTTTTTTGTTTACAAAGTTGCACTCCTCAGAGGATTCTGGGAAGATGGCGGAGGTCAGAAAATTTCAGGCTCTCAAGGTTTTCCCCCACAATACAGATAAAATAGCACCTTAGGGCAAACAATGTGTGGGTAAACATAAATAAGAATAGGGGTACAACAAGGGTCTTCCTGGGACAATTTGGGAAGATCAGAAGAAAAATCTCAGGTAGAGGTTCCCCCCCAAGAGTAAACACCTCCAGGCTAAGGTCCACTTTAACAAGCAGGAAGCCCTGGGGTTAGTTACTTTGGGAGGCTGCTTAAGTCCCAGCTACTGGAACTTTTACCCTGGGATAGTGAAGGGAGTTGGGTGTCTAACCTGTGGGAAGATCTAGGGAACCTCTGCTGACAGGAATGCCAGACCCAGTTATGCTGCAAAGAAAGTTGGGGCAAGAAGGAACAGCATAGGGTTAGTGTGGGATCAGCAGGGCAGAAAGCCCCTGATTGTGGGCACTTGTAGGAGGTTGGAGGTTTGGCTTCGGTTTCAGACTAGAGGGGAGAACTGAAGATCTGGGGCAAGAGGCACCATCTCCCATACCCCATGGCTAAAGGTGATTACAAAAATTATTACCACAAAAATTGCACAGGCAAAGGAGAAAGAATCCAACCATGGAAATCTATTATGGGAATAGAGATGACCAGGGTTCATCTTCAGAGGATATTGAAGTAAAGAAGCCCTCAAAGAGTAATGCCAAATGGTCACCTGCCTAGAAAGAATTCATAGAAGATCTTTAAAAAGACTTTTAAAAAATCAAATTATAGAAACGGAGGAAAAACTAAAAATAAATAAATAAGAATAATCCAAGAAAAACAAGATTATGAAAGGAAAGCCAACCAATTAGAAAAAGAAATCCAGAATATTAAGGAAGAAAATGACACCTTGAAAATTAGAACTGAGCAAAATGAAGCCAGTGAAATTATTAAGAGATCAAGAAATAATTAAACAGGTGTAGGTAGGTGGCACAGCGAATAGAGCATAGTCCTGGAGGCAGGAGGATCTGAGGTCAAATGTGACCTCAGACACTTACTAGCTCTGTGACCTTTGGCAAGTCACTTAACCCCAATTGCCTTGCCTTCCCCCCTCAAAAAGAAAAAAAAAGAACGAAGAAATAAACAAAATACAAATAATGAAAAAGTAGAAGAGAAAGTGAGACATCTTATAAGAAAAACAACAGATCAAGAAGAAAAAAACATAAAAATAATTGGATTAACAAAGTTATGATCAAAAAAAAGAATTTTGATACAATAATACAAGAAATAAAGAAAATATTAGAACAAGGGAAGAAAGTAGAAATAGAAAAAAATCCACCAATCACCACTTAAAAGAGATTCTACGAGGAAAACTCATAGGAATATCATAGCCAAATTCCAAAACCCACAGCTCAATGATAAAATACCAAAAGCAACAAAAAATAAAATAACTGAAATATGATGCTGCTACAATTAGAATTACACAAGACCTAGCAGCAGAGACATTAAAGGACCACAAATCTTGAAACATTACATATTGAAGAGCAAAAGAACTGGGACTCTGGCTGAAAATATACCTAATAAAATTAAGCATAAAAAATCCTGAATGAAAAAAAATGGATTTTTGATCAACTATTAGACTTTCAAGACTTTGTTAAAAAAAAAACCTGAACTTAGAAGATTTGACATGCACGAGTCAAGAGAAAATATCAAAGACTGATTATAAGTGATTCAATAAGGACAGACTGTTTCCTTTTTATATATGTAAAATGTATGTCTAAGATTCTTATTAATAACTGGGTAGCTCATAAGAAAGATTGGGGTAAACCTAGTGTGATATGAATTTTAAAAGTAAAACCATTTAGTAACAGCTAAAACAAATAATTATTTTATACAAATGCGGTACGAAAGGAAGAATCTACAGAGGAATGAGATGGGTGTGGAGGGTTGGTAGTTCTAGTAACCTACTTTCATGGAGAATGGGTTTAAGAGGGAACTGGAGGGAACTATATACACACATACATACATACATACATGCATACATACATACATATATGTATATGTATGAGTATAAAAGTTTTCTAAATTCAGAAGAAATAAAATGGTAGGGGGATAGGGAAGGTGAGAGCACAAGGGAGGGATCATTAGAGGAGAGTGTGAGGGAACAGGTAAAAGGGAGGTATAGAAGGGTGTTTAGATTTATGGGAATGGGAGAACTGGGGAAGGATCCTTGGAGCGGGGCTAGGCAAGTAATAGGAGGACAAGGTGGTGAATAGAAGTAAAGTAGAGGAGGCAGGAGCGATAGGAAACAAGAGATGTGCACAACAATGATGAGTAGAATTTGTTTGGGAAAATATATGTCTATATATGTATGTATATGTATATAGCTATAGCTATAGAAAAACATATCCAAACTTAATCCAGCATTCTGAGGGGTAGGGGAAGTGGAGGGAGGAGAAAAAAGAACAAAGTAAAAAAGGGCACAGCCAAGAACACAGGAAAATTTACAAGGCAGCAAAGAAGTGTATTATTTATCATTGGGGCTTTCTTGAAATGAAAATTTATTGTTACAAATTTTAAACCCTCTCTGATGTACTACTATGCACATAACATGCTTTTTTTCTTTCTTACTTTGTATTTAAGTTCCACTTAAATTTAAGTTTATGACATGCTTTTGTTTCTTTATTCTGTATTTGTGTTCTGGTGTTTGAATCTAAAATATTTTTTAACTTAAAAAAATACCAACAAAAGTTGCACTCCTTGGGCTTAACCTGGTAAGGCACCTGTTGCAAACAAACAAAAAAAAAATTGGATTCCCACCAAGGCTAAAGGAACAGTTTCAGAGGAGGCCAATTATGAGTGAATGATTATTTCCTGGACCTGGGATTCTCTTCCAAAATCGGATTCTAGTCTGCTACCTAAGGTCTCTACTTCTCCCCTTCAGGGATTTTCACACCTTACCTAGGCTCACTGGGAAGTTCCAGGAGGGAGGGATTTCCCCCTTTGGAAATCACTTGCTTAGATACCTTTACAGGCAGTAGGGTTCAGAGGGTGCCATCTGCTTCCCTAATTTCCAACATAGAGCAGTGAATTAAAAGTGTCATTAGTTCCGTAACATGTAAGACAGATTCTTCTGCAAAAACAGCAGAGTTCGAGCTTTAATAGCTTCATATACACACGCACACACGCACACACACGCACACACGAGAGAACTGCAGAGGCTCGCATGAGATATTCTCATTTACTGTTAGCAGGATGGATGGATTAGCGATCAGGAAGGCAGGAAAAAAATTAAGCCCCCTCTTTTTACCCTCCCCTAAAAGGCTCAGCAAAAACACAGACTTAAACAGTGAAGAAACAAGAAGGAATCGGCTAGTCTTCCCAGAAACACGCATGAAGTTTCGTCCCCGCACTTACCCTCACAAAATACACTCGCGTTCTCCTGGGCCCAGGGCGGAGGACAGGTCGGGACCTGCTGAAGCTTCGGGGTCGAAAGAGCGGTCTGGCTAAACACAAAGCCCACTGGCCAGGAAAGGAGAAACAGCCACACCATGGTGAGCTCTCTGAACTGTCAACCGAGAGCAATTTGGCTGGGCTCAGTCATGGCGAGAGTCACGGAAAACCGTATCCCTCCAAGTGATTCTAGGGCTTCTGTGCCTAGTGCCTTGCATCATTTCTCTCCCCCTCACCCCACCCGCTAAGCTTTTCTTCTGTAAACCAAAGGCATGTCTGTCCTGCTACTACTTTTCCTCTTGTTTCAAGAAGCTCCAGCAAGAGATTTCTTCCACCTGAAGTGGGGAGAGGGCGGAACCAAGAATAAAATACCTGATCACAGTTACCTTAACACAGTTTAGCAGCACAGTTCCTAAGGGTGACTACAGGCTTTATTGCAAGAAGCTTAGGTGGGAAACAAAAGTAAGGAAGAAAGAGAGAGGGGAAGAAGAAAGGAAAGAGAAAGAAAGAAAGAAAGAAAGAAAGAAAGAAAGAAAGAAAGAAAGAAAGAAAGAAAGAAAGAAAGAAAGA
>JAQQSW010014887.1:0-12009 GCA_028646575.1 Pseudocheirus occidentalis | reverse complement strand
TTTTTCATTTCTTTGTAACTGTTTAATAGTATCTTGGTTTCTCATAAAGTCATTAGCTTCTACTTGCTCCACTCTAATTCTGAAGTAATTATTCTCTTCAGAATGCTTTTGAGATTCTTTTTCCATCTGGGAATCCTTAATATCTTCTTGAAAGATGCTGTCCAGGCTCCTTTTTTGATCGTGGCCATCAGGTAGTCCAACAATTCTTAAATTATCTCTCCTGGATCTATTTGCCAGGTCAGTTTTTTTTTCAATGAGGTAATTTGCATTTTCTTCTTTTTTTCATTCTTTTGTTTTTTTTAGATTGATTCTTAATTTCTCATAGAGTCATAAGCTTCCACTTCCCCAATTCCAATTTTTAAGAAATTATTTTCTTCAGTTAGCTTTCTAACTGCTTTTTCATTTGACCACTTCTGCTTTTTAAGTAGTTTTCTTCAATGGATTTTTTTTACTTCCTTTTCCTTTGGCCAAATCTGTTTTTAAGTTGTTTTCTTTTTACTAGTTGTTGACTCTTTTTCCATGATTCTCTTGTATAACTCTCATATCTTTTTCTAATTTTTTTCTCCCTCTCATCTTTGATTTTTAAAATCTTTTTTGAGAGTGAGGACTTTTTGTGCCTAAGACCAATTCAGATTCTGAATTCATACTCTTTGATGCTTCACGTGTAGACATTTCGACATTGTCATCCTTTTCTGAGTTTGTGTTTTGATCCTCAGGCCAAGATAGCACTTTTCTATTATCAGGGCTTTTTAGGGTTTTGTTTGGTTTAGTTTGGGCTCCTTTTCTGGCCTATTTCATGACTTTTAAAGTTGAACTCTTTCCCCAAGGTAGAGGGGGCACTGTTCTAAGCTTCTTGCACTAGTGGCTCATTACTGGCTTTCTGGGTCAGAGCCTCCAGGGCTAGCAGTTCATCTGCTGTGCTGGTGTCACCCAGCCTAGTCTAATCTGGTGTTGGGGCCTCCAGGACTGCCAGGCCTGACCAGGCTAAGCATCTTTTGAGGGCAATTACCCTCTTCTGATGCATTCTTCCTCTCCCTACCTCCTCCCCCATGCAGCCCACAAGACTCTTTAGTGCTACCCAAACAGAGTAAGATATAATTGGGAAATGTTTAACAAAACAAATAAAAAACAAATGGTTGAATGGTCACATGATGATTCAATGTCAATGTAAGTAGAGGTTTCCAGTAGGGCACCCTACGGGTTCATACTTGACCCCATTTGTATAACATTTTCATCAGCAATGACAGAAAACTTGCAGATAATACAATGTTGGGAGAAATAGCTAACAAGAGAGATAAAAAGGTTCACTAGCAAGTCAGTCACTAATTGAGCATAAATACAAGATCTATACCTATCTCTTATAAAAAAAAAAACTCAATCCAACAACTCCCTCCAGCTATCATCCCATTTCTCTCCTCTATTTTATGGCTAAACTGCCTGAGAAGATCATCTCCAACAGCTGCCTCCATTGCCTTCTTCTCACTCTCTTCTTAGCTCTCTACATTCTGGTTTGCTGCCTCATCATTCAAACAAAACTATTGTTAACGTAATGGCCTTTTCTTGTTCCTCATCCTTTTAGACCTCTCTGCAGCCTAAGATATTTTCACCGGCTGCTCTACTTGCCTGGAATTCTCTCTCTTCTCATCCCCACCTCCTGGCTTCTTTGACTTTAAGTTCAACTAACATCCCACTTTCTCCAGGGAACCTTTCCAGATCCCCCTCTATTCTAGGGTTTTCCCTCGATTGATCATTTCCAAGTTTTCTTGTATATAACTTGTTTGCACATAATTGTTTAATGTTATCTCCCTCATTAAACAGCAAGTTCCTTGAGAGCAAGTATTGTCTTTTGTCTTTCTTCTTATTTTGAGTGTTTAGCACAGTACCTGACACATAGTGAACACTATAAATGTTTATCAAATAAATTTCTCAGTGTTTGTTTTTTTAAAACTTTCATGTTTGTTTCTGTGTTTGTCAAGTAGACGTTTTTTGTAAGTGTCAAGAAAGAAGAAACTGTTAGTGGTTTTAAAAGGCCTTATGTATTGGTCATATAGTACCAAGATGGTAAGGTATAAGAGAATATGCTATTTTCCCATCAGTTAACAGGACATACAATTGAGGAAGATATTTTTAATGAATTCATATTAATTTGAATTTAATTCATAATTAAATTTAATTATCAGTTTAATTAATTCATAATAATGAATCTGAAGGAGAACAAATCAAAAGACCTCTTCAGAATTTATACAGATGGAGCAAAATCAGTGACTGGGAAACCTGAGGATATTGTTTGGCATGTTAAAAAACTGACTGGAAAATGGGCACATTGCAACATACATAATCATGTTTCAGGATCAAAGAAAATGCCACACGTTTAAAAGTACTAACTAATAACTATCAAAATAATGAAATGTAGAAAATAAAAACTAATTCTTAATTGTTTACCATTTTAGGGAGAGAGATATATATCAGGCTTGATATATAACAGGCTTGATACACTTCAAACACACAGATGTTAGATGGCTTTCCTGTGGAAAAGTTATTACTTATCTATTTGAACTGAGAAAAGGGTTAGTTGCTATCTTTACTAATCAGCCTTTTCACCTGAGGGAGCGTACAAGTGATCAGGTGGTTTAACATAGCTACAAAGATAAGCATAGTTGGCAGACATAGCTTCAAAAAATGAATGATCATTCCTGGGTGAGAAATATATTCAATGTTCAAGATAAAATAAAAAGTACAAATGAGAAACTAAAATTTGGAACCAAAAAATTGAGAATACTGAGTGCTTTGTGATGTTACGTAATTTCTTTTTTTCATTTTTGTAAGTTTTTAAATTTATCTTTAAAAATACAAAAGAAGAAAAGAAAAGAAACTGCTATGTACAAAGCAGAAGGTGAGAGGATTCAACATAAAACAATAAATTTCCGTTTCAGGAAAACCTATATAATAAATAGTATACATTGTTTTCAAAGCTGTCCAGCTTTTCTTTACTTTCTTGTTAGCTTTCTTTTATTCACTGCTGCGTACTTTTTACTTTATTCTTCCTCTCCTCCCTGAAGAAGGCTACAATTTACTGGAGGTACGCACACACACACACACACACACACACGATTATGAGTGTATATAGATTTTTATGTATGTGTGTGTGTGTATATATATATATATCCATACAGATATCTATGAATACACATATATATATACACATATGCACATACATGTAAGACTCTGCTATGCGTATTTCCACTTGTCCTCTGTTTCTCTGAAGATGCATAGCATCTTCCTTTATAAGTGCAAGTCTTCCTATGTCTTTCTAAACCAACTAGCCAATCATTTCCTACACCACAGGAATTCCAACCCAATCATATTCTATCTGAGAAATTGTTTATGAAAGTTTCCTCCCAATTTTCTGCATTCGTTCTATTCTTGGTTTTTTTATGCAATACATTTTAATTTGAAATAATCAAAATTATCCCTTTTATGCTTCAACAATGCTTTCACCTGATGATATAGTTTAAGGTCTAATGTGACTGAATCTGCTTCATTTACATCTTTTTTTCCCTGGTTTCTTTGAAGTTCCTGACCTTTGGTTCTTCTAAATGAACTTTGTTATTTTTTTCCAACTCAGTAAGATAGTTTTAAAGTAATTTAACTGGGATGGCATTACATAAATAGATAAGTTAGCTAAAATTTTTATTGTTTTATTATATTAACTTTACCTACCATGAACAATAAATATTACTTCAATTACTTAGATCTGATTTTATTTGTATAAAAAAGTGTTTTATGTTTATGTTCATATAGTTTCTGTGTCTGTTTTGGCAAGTATACTCAGGTATTTTATACTGTCTAGTTATTTTAAATGAATTTAAAATAATATTGAATAATATGACTGACACAATGTAGTTTCCCTATTTTTCTCTTTTGATTAAATCTATTTTAACTTTAACTTTGTCTGAGATCATGAATACTACCAGTCCTTTTTATGTTAGAAATTCTACTTCTGACTTTTATTTTATGTGTGTGTCTCTGTCATTTTTATAGCATTTCCTGAAAGCAACATATTGTTGAATTCAAAATTTTAATCTGCTATCAGTTTCTATTTTATGGGTAAATTCATCATGTTCACACTTTAAACTATAATTACTTGTATATTTTCTTCCTTCCCACTTTTCTTCACTATTCTTGCCCTATTCTTATTCCTCCTCATTCCTCTGCTTTACCTGCAACTTTGCCTTCCTATTCCTTAACCTCCACCTCTATGAGTCTCTCCCTTATCCTCTTCCCCCCTATCCCTTTGCCCTCATTTCTTTCTGAGTTTAGAAGACTTTCATACCCTTCTAGAAAGATAGGTTGTTCCCTCTCTAACCCATTCCTGATAAGAGTAAAGTTTTAGCACTATCTGCCCTTCCTGCTGCTAGCTTTTTCTGTATCAATTTTTTTTCTTTTTCAACATACTTGTATGAGAAAATTGCTCCTTTCCATCTCTCCCTATACATTTTTCTTTTTCTTAGAATCAACCCATCATACTCAGGTCAGCCCAAGACTTTCTTTCAAAAACCCAAATAAAAATGACAGTCATAATACTACTGATAATTTTTTCATGTGTGAGAAATAAACAGTTTGACTTATTGAGTCCCTTATAATTGGTCCTTAATGTTTACCTTATATTTCTCCTGGATGTTATATGTTGAATTTTCCCTCAAGCTCTGCTGTTTTTGTCACAAATATCCAAAAGTCTTTTAATTCATTAAATATCCTTTTTTTTCATTCAGGATTATACTTAACTTTACTGGATAAGTATAAACCTTTTTGCTCTATGAAATGAAGTATTCCAGGACCTACATTCCTTCAACATAGTAGTAGGTGTTCTATAATCCTTCCTGTAGCTCCACGATACTTAAATTTTTTTCTTATTGCTTCCAATATTTTCTCCTTAACCTGGGAATGTGTAAACTTAATTATGCTATGCCTGTGAGTTTTCCTCCTGGAATCCCTTTCAGATGGTGATTGGTGTATTTTTTTTCTATTTATACTTTGCCTTTTTGTTCTAGATCTTCAGAGAAATTTTCCTTGATAATTTCTTGTAATATTGTATCAAGATTTTTAACATAATTTTCAAGTAGCCTGACTGTTTTTATATTATTTCTCCTTGATCTATTCTCCAGATCAATTGTTTTTTCTGATGAGATGTTTCACAATCTATTCTGTTTTGTCATTCTCTGGATTTTGTTATTTCTTTGTGTTTTAGAACATCATTAGCTTCCCTTTGCCCAATTCCAGTTTTCAAGAAATTTTCTTTCTTAAGTTTTTGATTGTCTATTTGAAGTCAATTGACTTTCTTTTCATAATTTTCTTTATTATCTTGGATTGCTCTTTTTCTTTTCTAATTTTTCCTTGATCTCTCATATTTGATTTTAAAAATTATTTTTAAGTTCTTCCAAGAACTCTTTGTTGTGCTTGGGACCATTTGATGTTTCTCATTGAAAAAGGAATGGCTCTGAATGTGAAGCCGGATCTTCTCTATCCCCACAGCAGCTATCTATGGTTGGATTTCTTCTTCTAAACTTACTCATATTTTTTTCTTTTATTTTATTTTTAGCCCCTATTAGTGTGATCAAGATCAGATCTACCCCATCGTTCAACCTTGGACTCTTCTCTAATCTGAGCCACAAGTCACTGTCCCACAAATGATCTTGCTCCCTGCAGTCCCTCTGGTGGCTGCAAACTACACCTCTCCTCTCTCTCCTGGAACTGAAAAGTGCCCATAGCTGGCAAGGTCCTGGTCTCTCCTATGGCATTCACTAGAAGTGTGCTAGCTCTTTTTCCCCAGAACCTAAGCCCCAAAGTGTCTGAGCAGCACAACTGTGCTTAGGATCCCTTGACAGTGGAAGGTCCTTCAATCTTCTCCTACTCAGCCATTAGAATCATACACTATCCATAAGATGAAAGTTTCTAAGGCTGAGACTGCCTCCAAACCCCAGCTGATTCCAGGGCTTATTGTTTGTTGATTCTGTAGAGTTGGCCTAGAGGAGTTGGCACTTCACTCAGGCTGAACCTCTGCCCCTGGAGGTAAGGTCTTCCGTGGGATCCTCTTAGGGTGCTTTAGGAGAAAGCTTTACCCTGACCTTTTCTTATTTTCACTGCTCTCCTTCTGAGGCAATATTGTCTTTTTTCTAAGGAGGAAATTTGGAGAGGCAAAAGTTTTCTGACCTACTCTGCCATCTTCCCAGAATCCTCTACCTATAATTTCTTAATAGAAAGTGATCTGCTTTTGCATCAGCCTAACAAAAAAGATGTCAGTCATCATCTGAATTGCTTGGAAATGAATTTTTAAAAAATGTTTCCTATAATTTCTAATAAGATAAATTGGATTTCTCTCTGATAATGGATAAAAAATTATATAGGCACAGCAATGGGTTTTAGATCATAAACATTCAAAACTGTCATAAATTCTGACTAAAAATAAAAATGAATTTTCATCACAGCAACAGAGTTTGTAAAATTATCCTACCATTTGTAATAGTAATCAGTTTATCAGATACTTAGCACTTAGTAACTTAGGGCTAAGTAGCATCTAGTAACTTAGGGCTAAGTATGGAAGGTGTGAACCCTGTCCATTGTTGAGAAGGCATGAACTCCCCTGTTGACATGGAAGAAGACTATTGGCTGAGATAGGAGGCCAGTGCTGTATATAAAGAAGAATTCTAGAGACAGAGAGAATTGGAATTTGCTCCTCGTGAAGGAAGATTCACGGAGACTGAAGTCAGCTGAAAAAGAGAAAGAAGGAGAGGGAGAGAGAGGGAGAGAGAGAGAGAGAGAGAGAGAGAGAGAGAGAAAGAAAGAGAGAGACAGAGAGACAGACAGAGAGAGAGAGAGAGAGAGAGAGAGAGAGAGAGAGAGAGAGAGAGAAAGGGAGAGGGAGCTTCTCTCCCAGTATCTGGAAGCTGACTGAGAACTGAATTGGAATTTTCCTGAGACCAGTATCTGGTGAAGGCCATACAGAAAGCCAATATTCCTTCTGGGTCCTAGAGCCAGCTGAACTGCTAGGAGACTGAAGAAGCATGAACAGGATAAGACTTTGTTTATTCATGGCCTGGCTGATCCTTGAGTTCCAGGCAAGAGAAGTGGTGAAGGGTTTGAGATGTGCTGGACCCTGTGAACTTCAGTCTGTGCCAGGGATTGCCCTGAGGACTGGACAAGGACCTGGGAGCTGTCTGCTTCTGAATCCAGTCGACTGTTTGGCTGATTCAGGAGGGAGCTGGGACCATGGAAGGGGATCCAGGGAATCAGAGAGACCTCCTGGAGTCAAGATGAAGAAAAGGCCTCCCCTTGGACTAAACTGAGATTTGCTGGAAACCAAGCGGTGGAAAGTTTGTGTGGTTTTCTAATAACTGTATTAGTGACTAATGATATTTAGTAATTGGGAATCTAGCATAGTGACTGACTGCTAGATGAGTGACTGATTAAGTTAATGGTTGCCCAATGAGTGGAAGACTGGCATATTGTGAATTGATTGATTGAATCATTAAGTGAGAAGGGTTTCCCCCTTAGGGAAACCAGGTGATGCTCCTTTGGTTATATTGTGAATTGATTAATTAAATCTTTAAGTGAAAAGAGTTTCCCCCTTAGGGAAACCAGGTGATGCTCCTTTTGTTATATTGTGAATTGATTAATTAAATCTTTAAGTGAAAAGAGTTTCCCCCTTAGGGAAACCAGGTGATACTCTTTTTGTTATATTGTGAATTGATTGATTAAATCTTTAAGTGAAAAGAGTTTCCCCCTTAGGGAAACCAGGTGATTCTTCTTTTGTTCCTTGTTCTAAGTATTGTAGCCACTGTAGTGAAAACTGTGTGACCATTCTAACGTTAAGCTGTTATGAACACTATATTGTGACTTTCTGTAATAAGATGTAATATTGAGAATATTGTGAATATTGTACTGAAACTTGATTTGTAATGGAATAAACAGAGTGTTCACTATTACTATGTAATCCAAATCTTAAAAGCTGTTCACAGTAGCATTCTTTTGGGAATCTGCTGGTGCTTGGCTTTACACCATTTTCTACCACATATTAGTATGAGCAAGAATTTTCACTCTATTCCTATTGTAACTCGAAATACAGAAATGAAATCAGTGCAGAATCAGACTTAAAATTGTGTTTCAAAATTCAAAAGGTTATATTTATGCAACAAAAATATAAAGAAATTCAATCCAAAGTCTGGCAGATCATAGTAAGCATATGAAGTCTTACTTCTTTTAATTCTTAGAGAATATCCAATATTAAATCTTTTAACTGTTCTATAGTTACAGTTTATAATTTTACATTTACTGTTAAATTTTGTATTCCAAAATCATATAGTAGAAATTTTAATTATTAGCTTTTGAGAACAAATGTTTTCATTTTAGTTATTACAAATAATAATAACATTATATTACGTTGGGGGTGGTAGTGGTGGTGGTGGTGTGTTTAAAGAAAGTCAAAAAAAATGAAAAATTTGGAACCACTGGTCTAGGGAAAGGAGTCTTGGACTGAAAAGATGTGAATTCAAGTTACCTATGTGACTTTGTGGTAATTTTGTTTCTCTGGGTTTCATTTTCCTCCTATATAAATGGTTTCTAAGGTCCATTCAGCTCTAAATCAAAGAAGATTCTATAAACTTTGCCCTCCCAATAAAAAAATATTCCTTGAAATTTACTTATAATGGCTTCTTCTATTACATGGCATTGACTCTAGCCAACTGAACTTCTCACAGCCTGTCTTTCACAATTAATACTGTAACCAAGATTTCCTCACATTGATTTTTTCAAATAGCCTCTATCCTAGCCAGCACAAAGGCTTTAAAATAACATCTAAACAGAAATTTTGACAGTTTCTTAAAATAGAAAAATAAAGTGATTTCATTGCATGGATAGTGTGATAGAAGAATCATCTGTGTTGTTCTTGAACATTTAGTTTTTGGAACGACAACCCAGAGGTGACCTTTCTGAGGGTCCTTTGTGGTTATTTTAAAAAGAAAGAAAATGTTGTTTGAAAGCTGCATGCTTTTTTTTTCTTTTCTTAGAATAGGACACAGTGACGAAGGTGAAAGTTGACAAGAGGACAATCTGAGCATTCCACTGGAACTCTCCAAACATCAGGAGAAAGGAAGGTCTCCAACCTGCAGGCTGGAGATCCCTCATGGTGAACTCAAGGGAGGACCAGAGTGAAGCAGGATGGGCAGCAGAGACAGGCATGAAGAAGGCCTCACTGGAAGTCAGACACTCCTACATCCATGAGATCTCAGATTCATTTGAATATCTGGGTACAGCAATAATGAATGAGGAAAATGTTTAATTTCTATCTGGAATTCAAGGGGATGAAAACTTTAAAGTCAATGGATGTTCTCTGCTCCAGTGCTCAGTACAGTCTTTCCTTTGATATGGGACAGAGAGGTGCATATCTTAGATTTGGAATGATATCCCCTTGTTATTCCAGAAGGTTTTAGGGGGAAGAAACTTCATGAATGCCCCTCCTAGCTGGGAGTTGCCAAGGATAAGGATGAAGGATGAATGGATGAGCTCAGGTAAATCACAATTTGCCATGGCCAGTACCAGGTGCCCTCAAAGCAACATCATGAAAAGGCAGCAACATCAGTGATCATAAACAAAAAAGAAAAACCATAAAGGAGTAGAGAGGAGACCAGAGACTTCAGAGCTCTGGTGTGAGCCTGAGTACTAGCATCCTGGGCCTTGTGAGAAGTATGTTGCATTCTCCAGGAGTGTCTCCACAGAGAGGTAATCGGCAGAACTGTTGAGACTATGAATACAGAAGAGGGGATAGAAAAAAATAATGTTTAGAAGGGAGAAAATAGTCACTTTCTAATTTCCTAATGAAACCATATAAGGTTATGTTCCCTGAGAATGTCTCCTGCAAGAATGCCTGGTACAAAGCATTGTTCCCCACAAAAAAATCAGTATGATGACAATGAAAGAGATTAGCAGGGAGACTAGTAAGAACCAGGGTACTAGTCCCTTGACTCTCCACTTCAGCCAAAGGAAAATGGGGTGAGTAAAGTTTGCAGTCTTCACACAGAAGAGGATGCTAAGCCAAGTGGCAAAATAGAATGTAGCTGAATTCAGTAAATCCCAAAGTATCACCACGCAGGCTCCTTGGAGTATTGTAGCTGGTAAAGAAAACAGTAAAAGTTGTGTACTATTCCAAGCCACTGAAGGCAGAAGTGTGAAGCACCCAAACGGATCAGGATCATGTCACAGGGAGACAGAAGGTGGCATCAAACCCACTCCCTTCCCAACACCACAACAATGAAACCATTAGCCATTATCCCCAGGCAGCCCAAGAGGATGTAGGGAACCATGCAAAAATCACAAATGGTCCCAACATTTCAGTCACTTCTATAATGAATGTTCTGCTTAAGTCTCTGCTAGCTTCAGATTCATGGAAGTCCTGTTTTGCTTGATGACAGATGTGCAGGGACAATGCCTGACGATTTCTCTCCAGGCCACAGTATAATTAGAGAATCCTGTGAAGTTGGGGAGGAAAGGCCCATGTAGCTCTGTGTGGATGCAAATCTCCACCTCTCAGTTACCACTGTTCTTTTCAAATGCATGTGATATACATTCCTTGCCTAGACCAGTGAAAATAATTTTTCTGGGTTCCTGTCATGGAAATTGAGAATTTCAACCATAATATCATAAAACAGGAAAACAATTGGTGTCTGCCAAATACTCTTACAGAGAATAACATGAATAAGTCAGGCATCCCTTCAGTAGACTCTTGGAGGACTGAAGCCAAGAACAGAAGCAGCCATAACAACCAACTAGCAAATTTACTTTGGGAAAACCAGAATAGAGATAAAAGTGTACAAGAGATTTTAAATATTCCAAATGTCAGAGTCACCAAACATCCAGAGGATGAAGGGAGTAATGATATATTAATTAGAGGTAACCTGAAGCCCAGAAAAGGAATGGCCAGAGAACAATTTGTATGAAACTGGCAGAGTCAGTGCAGTGTTAGTGGATGCAAACTCAACATGAGTCAATAGATGAAGTGACAACCAAAAGAGCTAGTTTAACCTGAAGGTGCATCAATAGAAACATGGTGTCCAGAATCAGGGAGATGTGTAGTGCCATTGTTCTCTGCCCTCGCCAGAGCACATTTTAAGTATCATAGTCAGTTTTCGTTGCTACATCTTAGCAAGAATGCTGAAAAGAGAAGGGTCATCAGGATGGTGAAGAGGCAGGAAACCACTCCATTTGACAGTTGGCTCGAGGAACTGGGTTTGTATAGCCTGGAAAAAAGGAAAAGGAATCATAGTAGTTCTTAAATACTTGAAGGTGAATTTATTTTGTTTTGAACTTGTCCTGAAAGGGCAGAATTATTAGCAATGGACAGAAACTGAAAAGGGGCAGATTTGGTGCCCATTTCTTTGATGTAATGAAAAATTTCCTAAAAACTAAAAGTACCTCAAAATGAAAGGACTACCTTAAGAAGTCATGAGATCTGGGGCGGAGCTAAGATGGTGGTGTAGAAGCAGCAAAGCACCACAGCTCCCCCACAAACACGCTAAAAAACTCATAAAATGGGACGCTAAACAGATTTTCAAGCTCCAAAACTCTCCACAAGACAGAAAGCACATCTGTTGCCACAGGCAGTGCAGCAGGTGGGGCTCTTCACAGCAGTCTGGGACCCGCGGCCGAAACCACAGCGGGTCAAGCCCTGGGGCATCAGGCTGGGAACCGCGGCTATAGGAGAGCAGATCGGCTGCACTGGAGGCACAATTACCACATCTATCAGGCCAGAAAACAAAAAGGCTAAGAGAAAGGTCAGTGGATTTTGCTAACTGGGGAGGAGAAGAGCCGGTCCAGCCAAACTGCTCCCAGGGCAAGGAGGCAGCAGGAGGTGGCTGTAGCAGCAGGAACAGCTGAGAGCCACAGCGGCTTCCACTGGGCTGCTTCAGAGCCCTCAGCCTGCAGATAGCAGGGGGGCTGACCCGATTCATCGAGGCCAAG
>JAQQSW010014886.1:0-12009 GCA_028646575.1 Pseudocheirus occidentalis | reverse complement strand
TCTCATTGAATTTGGCTTAGGGAAGGAACGACATAAACTCTAAATTGAGTATCTTACCACACAGGAGAACAGGGGGGAGGGGGATGAGATGGGGGGGGTGATGGAGGGAAGGGCAGGGTGGGGGGAGGGTTGTGGGAAGCACACACCTCAGTAAAGGGACAGGGACAGGGTAGAGAACAAAACAAGGGAGGGGTGCAGGGTAGGAAGGAGGGACATACAATCAGCCTCTCACAATTTGCCCACCATGGAGATGTCCTGTGTAATTACACATGTACAGCCTGTATTGAATTGCTGCTCCTTCCAGTGGGAGAGGGTGACAGGGGAGGAATTGCAAGAATCTAAAATTTAAAGCTATACAATCAAATGTAACTGGGAAATAATACATACAGGGACGGGGGCAGAGAGCCCCTCCCTACCCTACTAGAAAGCTAGAGGAGTGTTGAAGGAGGACATAAAAGGGAACAGATTGTGGGAGGGGCCTTACAGTGGGATCAATGTTTTGGGCTGGGGGGTAGGGGCAAGAAGGGGAGAAAATTTGTAACTCAAAACCTTGTGGAAATGAATGATGTAACCAAGAAAATAAATTAAAATAAAATAAAAAAAAGAATGCCTGGTCCAAATATGTCATTTTACAGATGAAAAACTTGAAGCTCAGAGGTGGAGCCATGATGGCAGAGAGAATCCAGGAAGTTGCCTGAGCTCTCCTCAGTTTCCTCTCAGAAACAACATGAAATAAAGCCTCTGAAAGAATTCTGGAGCAACAAAACCAACAGAAAGATAGAGTGAAACAATTTTTCCAGCACAAGATAACTTAGAAAGACTTCAGAAAAGGTCTGTCTCACTTGAGTAAAAGGAGGGTATAGCCCAGTGCAGGTGATGTCCAAGCAAGTCAGTGGGAAGCTCTTAGCCACAGCACAGATCAACAACCAGTCTGGCTTCACAGGCCAGCTGTGATTCCTTCAGCCCCAGAACCCAGGGTATAACAGACACAACTAGGCAGGCCACCCTAGTGCAGTGGGTAAGATGCCAGCCCCAGAGACCCCAGCACAGAAAGGTAGTGACCAGACCTCTGACCCCAGTGTAAGAAGCTTGGGGCAGTGTCCTCTGTAGCCTAAGAGCAGAGCTTAACTTTTAAAAATGAGCAAAAAACAAAAAAGAGCCCTGACCATAGAAAAATACTACAGCAACAAGGAAGATCAAAACACATAATCAGAAGAAGACAACAATGTCAAAATGTCTACATCCCCCAAAGGGGAATATGAATTGGTCCCAAGTCCAAAAAGTCCTCTTGGAAGAGCTCAAAAAGCATTTTTAAAATCAAGTAAGAGAGATAATAGAAAACTGGGAAAAGAAATGAAAGTTATGTAAGAAAATTACTAAAAAAAAAAGTCAACAGTTTGGAAAAGGAAGCACAGAAATTGACTGGTCAAATTGGGAGAAAAAAACTCACTGAAGAAAACAACTCCTTTAAAAGTAAAATTGTTCAAATGGAAAAGAAGCTACAAAAGCTAACTGAAGAAGGAATTCCTTAAAAGTTAGAACTGGACAAGTAGAAGCTGATGACTCTATGAGACATCAAGAAAGAGTCAAAGAAAATTAAAAGAATGAAAAATAGAAGAAAATGTAAAATAGCTAATTAGAAAAACAACTGACCTGGAAAATAGATCTAGGAGAGATAATTTAAAAATTATTCTACTACCTGAAAGCCATAATTCAAAAAAAGAGCCTAGACAGAATCTTTCAAGAAATTATCAAGGAAAACTGCCCTGACATCCTGGAACCAGAGGGTAAAATAGTCATTGAAAGAATCCATCAATCACCTCCTGAAAGAGATCCCAAAATGAAAACTACAAACAATATTGTAGACAAAATCCATAACTATCAGGTCAAGAAGAAAATACTGCAAGCAGCCGGAAAGAAACAATTCAAACATCATGGAGCCACAGTCAGGATTATACAAGCAGATTCTACACCAAAGGACTGGAGGATTTTGAATATGATATTACTGAAGGCAAAGAAGCCTGGATTACTCAACATCAACTACCCAACAAAATTGAGCATAATTTTTCAGAATAAAAGTTGAATATTCAATTTAATAGGGGACTTCAAAATTTCCTGATGAAAACACCAGAGCTGAATAGAAAATTTGATCTTCAAATACAAGATTCAAAAGAATCATAAAAAGGTAAACAGGAAAGAAAAAAACAATAAGGTTAAACTACATGAGAAGATGATACTTGTAACTCTTAAGAACTGTATCTCTATTAGGGCAGTTAGAAGGAGTGTACTTAGGGGGTAGAGGCATAAGTTAATTTTATAAATAAATTAATTAAGGGGTTAAAAAAGGATTGTACTGGGAGAAGCAGAAAGAGGGAGGCAGAATAGGGTAAATTATATCATGTGAAGAGGCATGAAAGCCCTGTTACTATAGAGGGGGTAAGCATTGTTTGAACTTTAGTCTCATTGGATTTGGCTCAAAGAGTGAATAACACACACTTAGTTGGGTAAAGAAATCTATCTGCTCTATAAGGAAATAGGAGGGGAAGGGGAAAAGAAAATGCAGGAGCAGGGCCTATCTGAAGGGAGGGCAGATTGAGAGAGGCAGTGGTCAAAAACAAAACACTGGTGAAGAGGAACAGGGTGAGAGGAGAGAGAGAGAAAAGTATAAACAGGGGGAAAATAGGATGGAGGGAAATACACAATAATCATAATTGTGAATGCGAATGGGATGAACTCTCCCATAAAATGGAAGCACATAGAAGAGTGGATTTAAAACCAGAACCCTACAATATTGTGGTTTTTTCTTAATAAGAAACATATTTTAAGCAGAGAGACATACATAGAATAAAAGTAAAAGGTTAGAGCAGAATATATTATGCTTCAGCTGAAGTAAAAAAAAAGGCAGGGGTAGCAATCGTGATCTCAGACAAAGTGAAAGCAAAAAATGGATCTAATTAAAAGAGATAAGGAAGGAAAGTAAATCTTGCTAAAAGGTACCATAGACCATGAAGTAATATTAATACTAAACATATATGCATCAAGTGTTATGGCATCCAAACTCCTAGAGAAGAATTTAAGGGAGTTACAGGAAGAAATAGACAGCAAAACTATACTAGTGGGGAGACCTCAACCTCCCTCTCTCAGAGGAAGATAAATCTAACCATAAAATAAACAAGAAAGAAGTTAAAAGGAGGTAAATAGAATTTTAGAAAACTTAGAGATGGTTGACCTCTGGAGAAAAATGAATGGGAATAGAAAGGAATATGCCTTTTCTAAGTAGTTCAGGGCACCTTCACAAAAATTGACCATGTATTAGGGCATAAAATCGTCTCAATACAATGCAAAAAGGATCATTTTCAGATCATTATGCAATAAAAATTACATGTAATAATAGGCCATGGAAAGATAGATTAAAAGTTGGAAACTAAATAATCTAATCCTAAAGAATGAGTGGGTCAAACAACAACTCATAGAAACAACCAATAATTTCATCAAAGAGAATGACAATTATGAGGTAACATACCAAAATGTATGGTATGCAACCAAAGCAGTACTTAGGAGAAATTTTATATCTTTAAGTGCTGACATGAATAAAATAGAGAAAGAACAGATCAATGAATTGTGCTAGAAAAGGAATACATTAAACACATTAAAAATCTCCAATTAAATAGCAAATTAGAAATTGTGAAAATCAAAGAAGAGATTAATAAAATTGAAAATTAAAAAACTATTGAACTAATAAATAAAACTAAAATCTGGCTTTATAAAAACAATAAAATAGATTAACCTTTGGTTAATTTGATTTTAAAAAAAGAAAGAAGAAAATCAAATTGTTGGTATTAAAAATGAAAAGGGTGAATTCACCACCAATGAAGAAGAGATTAGAGCAATAATTAGGAGCTATTTTGCCCAACTGTATGCCAATAAATCTGACAATCTAAATGAAATGGATGACTATTTGCAAAAATATAAATTGCCCAGATTAACAGAAGAGTAAATAAAATACTTAAATAACCTCATTTCAGAAAAAGAAATTGAACAAGCCATCAGTGAACTTCATAAGAAAAAAATCTTCAGGGACAGATGTATTTACAAGTTAGTTCTACCAAACATTTAAAGAATAATTAATTTCAATATTATATAAACTATTTGGAAAAATGGGTGAAGGAGTCTTACCAAATTTCTTTTATGACACAAATATGGTGCTGATACCTAAACTGGGAAGAGCCAAAGCAAAGAAAAAGAACAACAGATCAATTTCCCTAATGAATATTGATGCAGAAATTGTAAATGAAATATTAGCAAAGAGGTTACAGCAATTTATCATGAGGATAATACACTATGACCAGGTGGGATTTATATCAGGAATGCAGAGCTGGTTCAATATTAGGAAAACTATTAAAATAATTTAACACATTAATAACAAAATCAACAAAAACATGATTTTCTCAATAGATTCAGAAAAAGCATTTGACAAAACATAGCACCCATTCCTATTAAAATTTATCAAGAGCTTACTATGTGTAAGCGGGACATTGAATCATAGGGAAAAGCTTATACCAAAACAGATGTAAATCCAATAGCCATTCTCCAGTAATGTGTTCAAATAATATGGATAGTTTTCAAAAAAATGTGAAAAATGTGAAAAATGACCATATGGAAATGTACTCCAAACTGATAATGGTAATAAGAAAAGTGTAAATTAAAACCTTTCCCCTGCAAATTAACAAAGATGACTCTCTCCAAAAAAAATTGGGAATAACTGATGCTAGAGGGGATATTAGGAAGATACTCTAATGCATTGTTGGTGAAGCTGTGAATTGACCTGACTATTCTGCATATCAATTTGGAATTATTCAAGAAAAAGGACTAAACTTTTTATATCCTCTAATCCAATTATCCCAGTACTGAGCACATACCTCCAAGGAAGCCAAGGACTGAAACAAACGACTAACATGTATGTGTATGTAACATGAGCTACCCAGGCCTTTACAGCATGAAAGGCCAAGGAGTTGAGATTTTCCCTCTCCTCTCCTCCAAGGCTCTCTGCCAATGACTTCAGCCGGGACCAATGGTGTTCCCTAAATCATAGGAGGTGGCCCAGTCCTATTAACCACTGTCAGATTAGCTTTTACACAGAAATATTTACTTCAAAAGATATAATCACAAATATACAAACTTATTACTCCCTCCAAAAAAGCGAGAGGCATAATTCTCTCTTGTCTACCCCCTCAGTCTCAGGGGAGGGGAAAGGAATTGAGTCCATAACTTGGTTCAGTTCCTATAGAGCACAGTCCCACTTCTAAGTCCAAAACCCCACTTTGATACAAGTCCCAGGCAGTCTGGTTTCTCAGGGCTTCCGTTCCAGGTTGACTGGCTGTATTGTCCCATGCACGATCCTGGATTCGCGGTCACCATAACTCCAGTTCCAGAGTCTCACAAGGATCACCTCCAGCACCTGAAACAGAGGGACGACAAGCAACGAAGAACAGAAACAACCCCAGTCTTGTTTCTCAGAGCCAAGTTAAAAGAGAGGGAGCAGAAAAAGGAAAGCCCTTCCCTTCTCACTGGTTCAGTCCATGTAGCCCATGCTGTGAGTGAACTGTGATTTTCACCTTCTGGACACAGCAAATAAAAATGGGAGAAAAGGGCACAGCAGAACAGGGAACAACCAGCCAATTTTAAAGACACAGGCAGCCAATCAAAGGAGGCCACCCCCACCCCCAAACCCCACCATGTGGTAAGGGACAAAGAGGTCTCCATGTTAGGCTATCCAGATCTGCTCCAAGGCCGCTTAAGGGAGCCTCCATGTCGGGTGAACTGGGCATGCCCAGATATTCCTGGGTTACATATAATAAAATATTTACAGTAGCACTCTTTTTGGTAAAAGATGTGGAAAAGGAGTTGTTGTTCACTCATTTCAGTCATGTCCAACTCTCTTCAAGATGCCATTTGGGGTTTTCTTGGCAAAGATACTGGAGTGGTTTGTCATTTCCTTTTCCAACTCATTTTACAGATGAGTAAAGGAGTAGGCAGTAATTATTTAGAGAAAAACTAAAAAAAAAACTGTGATATGTTATTATATAGTAAGAATTAATGAATATGAGGAACTCCAAGAAATATGGGAAGATCTACAGATAAAAGTGAAATAAGAAGAACCAGAAGAATAACATACAAAATGACTACAATGTAAATGAAAAAATCACCAAGAAAGGGGTACAGAAAAATCAAGAGAGTCCAGAACAGTTATGGGGTGGTCCATGAATGGTGAGACATGTCAGACAATGGAGAGAGATTAATTAGACTAATGGGAAAAGAACTGGGAAGGAGCACGGTCATGAGAACCCAGGAGAAAGTATCCAGGAGGGAGAGAGTTCAACAAGGAGGAAGACTAAGAAACTGCTACCAAATTCAACAATTAAGAGATTGTCAATAACCTTGGATAGAGCTGTTTCAGTAGAGGAGAACCATTGGAAGCCAAAATTCAAATGTAAAATAGAAGCAGTGAATTCAGATGGTTGGTTGTTTTGGTTTTTGGTTTTGGGGGCTTCTTTTTTTTTTTTGTAAAGGAATTTAACTGTGAAAAAAAAGGGAGATAATGAATAATACCTTAACTCAGCGGTTCTCAACCTGTGGGTTCTCAACCTTTGGGGACTGAACGAACCTTTCACAGGGATCACCTAAGACCATCGAACCATCGGAAAACACATATTTCCAATGGGCTTAGGAACTGAAAAACCACTCCTCTCTCTGTCTCCAGGCAGATCTGCCCACATGCAGATACACCCACATACAAGTATTAAAGGGTCATGGCATTAGGAAGGTTGAGAACCACTGCCTTAATGGGATGGTAAGGTCAAGAAAAAGTCATTTAAACAGAAGGGAGACCAGGATCTGCAAGGGAAGGGCCTTTAGATTAGAGACACTCATTATTAGAGAGAAAAAGTGAATAATTAAAGAGGTAAATTCCTGGAGGAAATGGGAAGGAATGGGATTAAGGAGAAAAGTAGAAGGGTTGGCCTTGTTAAGAAGAGGAGCCATCTCTTCCTCTGAGGCTAGAGCAAATGTCAAATGACATTTGATGTTTCTTAAACATGCAACCTCTTGTCATTTGCCAGCACAGAAGCTACTATGTAAACATTAAAGACCCATATAAAAACCCTTTTAAAAGATGATAAACAAAATTGAGAATAAACTAATTAACCCCCATAGAGTCAGTAGCTTAGGAGGAAAAGGGTCCTGATATACCAGAATACTTGTGGATCTATTTAGCAGGGAGATGTGGATCCATCTGATTAATGGAAATTCTGAAGCCAGTATTTTCAGCTCTAGCATCCAAATAGTGAAGAATCATAACAGCTACCTGTAGCATCCAGTGAGAAAAGGAACCCCAAAAGACATTGCCCTGCCTGAGGGCATTGCTCTGAGACACTATGGTCCATTGAATGGACCATCTTTGAGTCTTAGGGGCTTAATGTATTTGGAAAGATTATAAAAGAACAAAGAATCAAATTCCAAAGAGCACTTGCCAGGCTGCTAGCCTGGCATCTCTTAAAGATTAGGTACCATCAGTGGATTGACTGGAAGTCGTATCCAGACATATCCTGCTTGAGACCATGGCTGTAACTTACCTTCAATCTGGTGTGTTTTCGAAGCATGTGAATGGGGCTGAGAGGAGAGAAGCTGTCCCTGAGGAATTCAGGGATACATTTTAAAAAATGAAAATTTCTCTGCTTCCAAACACAAAATAGGAACCACCTTCTAATCTAAACTGTCATTTTGTGAATGCCACACACAAGGAAATGCTTTATATTCCTTAAAATGAGGGGCAGCTAGGTGGCACAGTGAATAGAGCACCAGCCCTAGAGTCAGGAGGACCTGAGTTCAAATCCAGCCTCAGACACTTGACACACTAACTGTGTGACTTTGGGCAAGTCACTTAACCCCAATTGCCCTCCAAAAAGAAAAAAAAATACAGTGCATGTATATTCCTTAAAATGTCCCCAATACTTTGTAAATCTTGAGACTAAAACCTAAAAGCTTATCAGATCTGGTGTGATGGAAAATAGTCCAGTACTAGGAGACAGGAAACGTGGTTTCTAATCTTGGTTCTGCCACTATCAAACCATGTCACTTCAGACAAGTCATTTCTTTTCACTAGGCCTCATCATCTTCTTCTGTAAAATGAGGAGTTTATGATCTCTGTGATAATCCCTTCTGTAATGGTAATGTAATTTGAATTTGAAGATCCCTTTGTATTGGCAAAGGTAAGAGGTACTTAGCACTTAGTAATTAATCAAGAAGGACTGAGAATTGAGAAGAAAAATGAGAATTGTTAACTGAGACAGAACTTCTTGAAGCAAACTCCATGGAGGCTGAAGCTGCTGTCTCCAGGGAGGCTGAAGAGGAGCTGAGGAGGCTGAAGGGGAAAGCCCCTCCCAGACTGGACAGAATGGTTTTGATTTTGAAAACCTGGATGGAGTGATCTTGATTCTGGGAACCAGCTGAAACTTCTGATGAGTCTGGGAGCCAGTTGGAGCTGCCAGTAGACTGAGGAAGCATAATGTGATGCTGGTATTTTGCATGAACTTGTTTGTGGCTTTGTGGAGCCTTGACTTCCCAGGAACAGAGACTGTGAAGGATTTGAGGTGGACTGGACGTTGTGAGCTTCAGTGTGCAACAGAGACTGTATGGAGAGCTGGACAAGGACCTGGGAGCTGTCTACCTTTGAACCCAGGTGATAGTTTGGTGAATCCAGGTGGGATCTGGCACCATGGAAGGAGATCCAGGGAATCCGAGAAACCACCCTGAGTCAAGCTGAAAGAAGACTTTGCTTGGATACTGTGTAGTGACTGAGAAATTATAAATTTACTAGTGACCTAGGGGTGGAGGGTCTGTGTATTTTCTTATGATTGAATAGTGAATGATGCAAGATGATTGATTGACTAAATGATAGTACTTAGTGATTGATGACTGAATAAATAATTGATTTGTAACCTAGTATGCCCCATAAGTGGACAACTTGACTATTGTACTTTGTGTCCTTTAAGGAGGCAAACCTCCCTAAGGATGACTGAATGATTAAAATGATTGAATGATTGAGTTACTAAATGATTGTTCTTTGTTTAAAACTTTGTGACGACTATAGTAGGAACTATGTGACCATTTTCTGTGATAAGTTGTTGTGAATGCTATATTTTGGTTTTCCATGATAAGTTGTAACATTCTGAATGCTGTACTTTGATTTACTGTGAATGTTTTGCTTTGATTTGTTATAGAATAAATAGAGTGTTCATTATACTGCATAATCAGAACCTTAAAAGCTGTTCACACTAGCATTCTTCTGAAAAGCTGCTAGTGCTTGGCTTTACACCTTCTAACTCTATAACCCTACAAGATTATTAATTTTCTGGATTTCTTTCAGCTTGATAGTTTATTTACTGTTTGGAACAACAGATGAATAATTTTCACTTGTTCTATCCTTATTGGAAGATGTCAGGTAACTGCTGTACATACTCTCTCTGGTAGTATTGGTTAAGACCCATCTACAACCTCTCATCTTATGAGATTTTTGTCCACGGTGTCTCTTCAATCCTTCACAGAACTTCTATCCACCATATTGAGAGCCTTTGTCTAGATCTCTTGGCATTATACAACTACCAATCATATACTCAGGCTGCCTACCAGTTATGCCTCCCTCATGCTATGTGGACAATCATACATCTCCCAGATGATGATTTTTGCAGCACTGCTCCTTTGCAATGCTTTGTTAGCAATATGTTGCAACTTATTCATACTCTCCATTGCCCTTTGGGTGACACACAACTTCTGTTCTTCAGAAACTGTGGTATCCTATGACTAAAAAGGCATCACCAAAAACATGTCAATGCAAAACATACAAAGAATAGACATAGAGAATCTTTTTTATTAATTTATTTTTTAATTTTTTAACATTCATTTCCTTAAGTTTTAAATTTTCTCTATCACTCTCCCCTTTCCCCTCCCAAGACAGCATACAGTCTGATATAGGTTCTACATATACATCCTTATTATATATATTTTCACATTAGTCATGTTGTATAGAAGAATTAGAATGAATGGGAGGAACCATGAGAAAGAAAAAAACACAACAAAACAAAAAAAAAAGCAACTAGTTGTAATGCCAAGCAAAGGCAACTGCCAAGGTTCAGATTACCAGCATAGCAAACCCCATTTATTCAGCAAACATTCACAGAACAGAGAAAGTCAAAGTACGGTATAACTCATTCGTTTAGCCAGTAAGTTCTTAATTCAGTCCATTTACTACTCTGCCCCTAGAGGGCACATTCATTTCGTCAAAGTCTCTTCTCAAATGGAGATCAGACTACTCCACCACTAGACAGTACATTCTTTTAGTCAGTTAAAGTCTCTTCTCAAATGGAGAGAGTTCTTCTCAAATGGAGATCAGTTTCTAATCATAAACAAAGTACATATATTTGGTCCCACCCCTGGACTCAAAGTAATCACAATACCACCAAGCACTTTCTCAAAAGGGAGCAAGAGAGCACAAAAGGCCATCTACCCTTAAGCCATAACAAGATCAAGATAACATCTCAGCATTGAAAGCCCAAGGAAAGGCCCTTCTTTCATCTTCACTTTAGGCAAGCCCTCAGCAATCTCAGTTCCTGGGGAGACAAAGCTCAACAAAGCCATAGCCAGTGTCCTCATGAAGTCACACTCTGCCTGTAGAACAGTCTCAGAACCCCTGAAAGTATCAGCAAGACCCCCTTCCAGGATTTCTGTGAACATACAACAAGAAAGTCCTTCTTCAGGGCTTCTGCACCAAAAGCCAAGTTCCAGGACCTCTAAACAGCAGCACTGTCCACCATCAGGTGAATCTGGAAAAACAACATCAAAACAGACAGACAAAATACTGGCATCACAGCCATGCCTCCTCAGTTCTCAGCAGCTCCAGGTGGCAGTCCTCAAAAGTCCTGGGCAGCTCCAATGGGCTCTTAGCAGTCTCTCTCAGCAACTCAGGCTCAATGACACTGGATATTGCTCTCCCCAAAAGTACTTCTTCTGGCCTTCTCTGGGCTTGAGCCTTTTTTCAATTCATGGCTCCTCCCAGTTCAGCCCTCTCTCTTCACGTCAACAAGTCCATCCCACAAGTCGGATTCACAAGCTCTGGGTCTTAACACTCAGCCCAAAAGCCAAGTCAATTCAGGGGCATCTCCAAATTCCATTACCATTACACTAGTATGCTTCAATCTGCATTCAGACTCCATATTTCTTTCTTTAGATATGAATGGCATTTTCCATCATGAGTCTTTTGGAGTTTTCTTAGGTCCTTGAATGGGGATCTTTTTTTAATATGATAAAAAGCATCTACCTAAAGCCAAAAGTAAGTGTTGTTTACAGAGAGAAAGCACTAGAACTGTTCCTAATAAATACAAGAGTAAAACAAGGATACTCCATTTCTTCATTATTATTTGATATGGTTCTAGAAATGTTAACAATTGTAATAAAACAAAAGAAAAAAGCTTTCAGAACAACGCGGGAAGAATTCTATAAACTGATGCAGAGGTAAGTGAGCAAAACCAAGAGAACAATTTTTTTTAATTTTAATTTATTTTCTTGGTTACATCATTCATTTCCACAAGGTTTTGAGTTACAGATTTTCTCCCCTTTTTGCCCCTACCCCCCAGCCCAGAACATTGATCCCACTGTAAGGCCCCTCCCACAGTCTGTTCCCTTTTATGCCCTCCTCCCACTCTAGCTTTCTAGTAGCTTTCTGTCCCTGTATGTATTATTTCCCAGTTGCATTTGATTGTATAGCTTTAAATACTAGATTCTTGCAATTCCTCCCCTGTCACCCTCTCCCACTGGGCAGAGCAGCAATTCAATACAGGCTGTACCTGTGTAATTACACACGACATCTCCATGGTGGGCAAATTGTGAGAGGCTGATTATATGTCCCTCCTTCCTATCCTGCACCACCCCCCTTGTTTTGTTCTCTACCCTGTACCT
>JAQQSW010014885.1:0-12009 GCA_028646575.1 Pseudocheirus occidentalis | reverse complement strand
TAGTATTTTCTCCTTTGACTGGGTATTCTGGAACCTGGCAATAACATTTCTAGGAGTTTTCTTCTGGGGATCTTTTTGAAGAGGTGATCAGTGAATTCTTTCAAGTTCTATTTTGCCCTCTGATTCTAAAACCTCAGGGCAATTTTGGAGGCTTGCTTCCTTAAGGATGATTGACTTAAGGACTTACTAAGTGACAGTTACTAAATGCTTGAGTTACTAAATGAATGTACTTTGTTTAAAACTATATGGTCACTTTGGTGAAAACTATGTGGCCATTATAGTGATAAATTATGTTATAACATTGTGAATGCTGTACTTGAATTTCTGTGAATGTTTTGCTTTAACTTACTATTCACTATACTATGTAATCAGAACCTTGAAGCTGTTCACAGCAGCAGTCCTCTGGAAAGCTGCTAGTGTTTGGCTTTACAACACACACAGACACACACATACACACACACACACAAATATGTTTTCCAATCTAATAAAAACATATCCAAATCTTTGTGAAATTCATTTCTTGAGTTACCTGTTGAATGCCTTAATTAATTACCTGTACCTCTTAATTGGCCCCTCAGCATCCAACTATTCCCCTCTCCCACTTCTTCCCCTTGCCCTCCAACCAACCCCAGATTTGCCAAAATGATATTCCTGAATCCAAACTTACTTCCCTGCTCAAGAAACTGAAGTGACTTCTAGGATAAAGTAAAAACTCCTTTTTGACTTTTAAACTAGAGTCATATGGTTCTAACCTATTTTCAAGGTTGACTATATATTTCTCAATTAGTCAATAGACATTTAGTAAGTGCTTATTTTCTGTGTCAGGCACTATCCTAAGACCCACGGACATCTTCATCTGGCTGTACTACAACTCCAAGGCCAAGGAAGTCCTCCACATATGCAGTTGCTTCCTCTAATAGAATGGAAATTCCTTGAGGGCACAAGCTGTTTTTGTTTTTGTTTTTTGTCTCCCTCAGTACCAATCCAGTGACTGGTACATCATGGGCACTTAATAAATGCTTGTTTAACAACAGAAAGGGGGAAGAAATGAGGGATATCCCAATGGATACCTAATCACTTCTCATTGGTTAATCAATGGGAGGTGGGCTATCTTGGGGGCAAGTGACTTAGATCACTCAAATCTTGGTAAAAGAGACATCAATTTCCATATCACTTATCTTGATAAGAGGGAGAATAAATAGTTTCCTAGTCTATGACTGAGCAAACACAATAAGCAGGACTACACCCATTAGCCCAAACTTAGAATTTTTTATTTTACTATCTGATTAGGTTTTGTCCAGGGTAAATCTTCAAGAGAGATTTCACACCCTCATTGGTTTCTGGATGAAGAATTAGAAAATGGGAAAAACTTGGGTCCTAATACAATAATTAGTTATTAAATATAAGATTTGTTTCTCAGAGGAGGAAATCATGCCATAGGCATTTGTCATCATAGTTGAAACTCAAAGAGAAAATATACTAAAACAAGGAATTAGGTTTCTTTTTCTTAGGTAAATTAAAAACTGATATTTGTACTGTTTTTTTTTCCAATCCCTCTCCCCACTTAACACACACACACACACACACATACACACACAAATCACCATAATTCAATTATAAAAGTTCTGAAATCTGATGTCTAGTTTACTAAAAATCATTATCCTTTCTGTTTCATACATGAATGATTAGCAGTCAGCCCATGTGGGAAGAAAAAAATCAATTTAGAGCCAATTCAGAGAAGCATTCATATATGACTAATCTTTTAAAAGCCTATGAATCTCTTTGATGGTCAGTGACTCACTGTTCATTTTAATTATCTCAAAGAAAAAATTCAGGGGTATTTGGCATGCCATTCCAGTCAGAAATCTTTTAAATAAAAAGAGTATCAACACATTTTTTCCCTATCCATCATTCAACAAGTATCTGTTAAGTGCCTTTGGTGTACCATTTACTGGACTGGGTACTGAAAGGGACAAAGTAAAAATGGAAACAGCTCCTACCCTCAAGAAGTCTCTGTTTTGTTTGATGGAACAGGGTTATTGTTGTTTGTCCTTTGTTCTGGAAGAAGACCATGACATCATGGAGTTGACGCCATGTAAGTCAAGTGAGTTGGATTTAAGTCAAGGAGGACTATGCAAAGACACCAGCCTCATTTTCTCCTCCAGAGCCATCTGGGTCCAGTGGCCAGATATATATCAGAATGACTGGAGACAATCTCAGATGAGGTGGAAGACCTTGGCCTTTTAAAGCTAAGGTCTTAGAGCAGATCTCATTTTGACTGAGGCAATACCTATTCTGTTAGAGGAAGCAAATGTATATATGGAAGACTCCCCATGTGGTACAGCAAGGTGAAGATGCCTGTGAATCTGGACCATATTACTCATTGGGTTTGGATTCAAGGAATACAGGGGTTGGGACTATGTCTCAAAGGGACTGTACCTGAAGTGTTTCTTTTTCTCTACCCTAAAGGGGAGGAGAGAGCTGATATCTCTTAAGAAGTTAGCAGTGAGGAAGCATGCTGAGAGGAGGACATGGGAAATTTCAGGAGAGCTTCAAGAGTATGGTGCCCCTAAAACAAGAAGAGAAAATGTTACTGTTGGTTAGATACAGGCTCTGGGAACCCCCTTAAACTCTGATTGAATCTTCCCATTTGATGAGACATTTGCCTGAGTCCATAAGCCTTTCTTGTTATAACTTGGCCCAGATCTCTACTACTAGCCTAGACCTCCTTTGTCCAGCTACTTCCCACCCTTGAGCCTCCCAAAATATCTATACACCCTTAAACTAGCCTAGCCCTCCACTGTTCCATCTCCAGGGAGCCTCCAGCTACTTCCCACCTTTAATCTCTCATCACTGGAGTCTGATCTCATCTGACTCCTCCTAAAGACCCTCCCCAGACTCCTCCTCTAGACCACCCCTAGATTTCTCCCACAACCTTTCTGTATATAAGACCCCATTTTGCCTCGAAGAAGAGGGAAGGCCAGAGAATGATCTAGTGCAGACTCACTCTTTGTCAGATGTATCTGGCTGCTTGTCCAGTACAAGCATCACAGATCCTGAGGCTCCCTAAGAGTCTACCCATTCTCCCTGAGCCCTGCTGCACCCCCACCCTGGGCCCTGCAACCCTGAGTGCAGAGTGGAAGTTGCAGTGGCACACCACATTCTAGACCTGCACGGGGGGAGGAGGGGGTATCCGGTGCACGGTCCCAGCTTATTAAACACATGGGTGGCCCCTGGGATCCAGCTTCCTGCTCTGCACATTCCTGTGTACCACTATCTCCCAAGATGCCTTCTTACACCATCACCTACTTCCCCATCCAAGGGTGATGTGAGGCCACCCAGATGTTCCCGGGCCAGGAGTGGAAGGAGGACGTAGTGACCATGGAAATGTGGATGAAGGGGGACGTCAAGGCCAGCTGTATCTACAACCAGCTCCCCAAATTCACAAATGGAGACCTGACTTTGTACCAGAGCAATGCCATCCTCAGATACTTGCAGCACAAATATGCACTCTAAGGCAATGATGATGGAGAAGATGCTCTCTTGGACATGGCCAACGATGGGGTGGAGGACCTCAGGCTCAAGTACATTAACCTCATCTACCAAAATTATGAGGCAGGCAAGGGCCTGCCCATCGGCTGAAGCCTTTTGAGACCCTGCAGAACCAGGGAGGCAAGGCCTTTATTGTCGGGGACAAGATCTCTTTTGTGGATTACAACCTGCTGGACCTGCTGTTGATTCACCAGATGCTGACCCAGTGCCTGGACACCTTCCCCTTGTTGTCTGCCTATGTAGCCCGGCTCCTCTCCCGGCCCAACAAGGCCTTCCTGGCCTCACCCCAGCACACTGGTATCACTGTCAATGGCAATGGTAAACAATGAGGGCTTGGGCCTGGCCCTTGCCTTGAAATAAAAGCTGTTAACACTTAAAAAAAACAGAGTCTACCCATCATGTCAAACCTTTAATAAACTTTGCTTTTCTTTGGCTAAGAAAAGACTTGAGTAGAATTCATTCAGCAGAACCCAGCATGTTGGTATTTTAGGATCTCATGCACCCCTAAACCTCAGACCTCAATATTTCATGGTTCCCTGAATGTTTTATGGTGACCTCAACATTTTATGGAACCCTGACCTCTACAGTTATGATTTCAGAAATAAACTGAGGAAGCAACTCCTATCCACCTGACCCCTCCCCCCAGCTTTTGTTCGCAAGTAGCTTTAGGTGTGACATGACAGGGAGAGTAGAGACTCTGTGACTTAGTGTGATTGTGTGATCTGGATTGAGTGTGATTTGTACTCAGAAATGAGAGTGCTGGGTGACTATGGTGCTGTGGATACAGAATCAAGTGATTTACTCATATGAACTGCCATCTGGCTAAAGTAATTAGGCACCTGAGGGGGGTGGGAGGGAGCGTGTGACTGATGAGTCAAAGCCACCACCATCTTGACCACCAGCTGCCCTTATACCCTAATGGACACAACCTACCATCCCATGAGTTTTAGACATGACAGTGCCCCAGAAATCAACAGAACAGTTTGTACCCAGCCCCAACACTGAGAGAAGAAACCACTGTGAAGAGGAGTCCTTATTACCACCACAAGCAACAACTTCTAACCAACTTCCACCAAACGGCAGATAGGCACAAGACAGGCACAAGAGCCCTATGTGACAGCATCATCTTGTTTCCAGTCCAGCCCTTGTGGCCATCATCCAGAGAGAAAACGAGTAAGCCATTCCTGCTATACCCAGAGCAGGCAAGCCAACCTAGCTGAAGAAGCAAGGCACTCTGGGTGAGACAGGAGGCAGCATGTGCCAGGCAAGTGAAATGGCACTTTCACTTTAAATGTCTCCAGTCAGTTACGTAGGGAGAGTTCTGTAGTCTCCCAACCAATGTGATTTTTTTTCAGCTGGGGTCTCAAGTTGCTCAAAAGATATTTTATTGACATTTTTGTAATCTTTCAATTATGGTGAAGATCAAATGAACATTGGCACTTCTTCCCTCCCCTCTACCTTTATAGAATGAGCCCAGTGCCTTGGGAGAAGCCATGTGAGGGGGTGCTTCAGGCACTGCCACTTTACCCTTTTCTTTTTCCATCCTGAGAGACAGGTTTAATAGGAAACCAGTGCAACTAAGGGGTAGGTAGAGCGATTGACTAAAGAGAAAATTTTGGTGCTATAGGAGGGGTAGGGAATAAATAGAGCCACTTTTAGGAGGGTATAGAACACTTATCAACTAGTTCTTCTCAGCCAAACGCCTCTTACCGCACATGGCTGGCAGTGTGCCATTGTGCCCAAAAGTCAAGGGAATGACTATTATATTTTCCTTTCTCCTTCAGGAAGCAGAATTTTTCTCCCATTACTGCTACAAACAGGAGATTCATTTGCTCTTTACATTTTATTTTTTATTTTGTCCCTTTTACATTTTTCATATTATTTCCATTTTCCTTTGATGCTTTGAATTGGGGGGTAAATTCAGTTCATTTTCTGTGTTTCTCTTTGCAAGAACTATTGTTTGCTGAGTTTCATCACTTCATTTCTCAGTGTTGATTATCTTTTTGAAAAATACCTTTGTTCCTTTCTCCCTGGAATTTCACAGTCTAATTTAAATCCTGGTACTATTTTTAATTTTCTCTTTTTTTTTGTTTCTGGTTATCTAGTCTCCCACATGCCCTTACTTCCATTTCAGCCAATCCATTGCACTCCTCTGTTGAATTTACATAAGAAAGAGTGTGTTAGAGGATTTTAATTGTGATGCTAAATGTGAACTAATTGCCAATGGCTGTGCAAATGGAATGTCCTCACTATCCTGGCTGCTCATTTGACTCTTGGTCTTATTGTTGCTTGAGAAATATCCCTCACTTAGAGCCATTTATTTGATTTTAGTTATTACATACCCACTTTACCTCTCTACTATAGGTTTGATGAGTATAGCATTATGCATCAATTTATGGTCCAGATGCAGTACAAGTTACTTTAAACACATCGTGATGTGTTTAACAGTAGATATACATAGGACTTGCTTGATTTTAGTGGTGAACCCAGGAAATAAAAAAATAAGGACATGCCAAAGACATCAAGGAGACAAATCAATGAATTAGGAGACAGGGTCCAGGAACAAGGGACGAGGTCATTCTCAACAAGTATAATGACAGCAGGAAACTGTTCAAGACAGGTAGCTCGGTGAATAGAGCACTGGGCCTGGAGTCTGCAAGATCTGAGTTCAAATCTGACTCTGAGCACTTACTAGCTGTGGGACCCAGGGCAAGTCTTAATCCACTGGAGAAAGAAACAGCAAAGCACTCCAGTCTCTTTGCCAAGAAAAGCCCAGGACAGTATTGCCCTGCTATGGTCCACAGGGTCACAAAGAGTCAGACTGAATACGTGAAGAACAAGGAAATTATACCTGGAAACTAATCCAAGGACGCCTTCCAGAGGGGAAGAATATGTTAAGGATATAGAAGCCTTCAGGGTCCAAGAGGGCTGCCGGGATGTAAGTTCAAAGGAAACATGTGGAGCAGAAAGGGACAATTCTCTGGCCAAAACTAAATCCACTCTCCAAGAGAGTCACCTTATTCCCAGGTAGGACCACAGTTGTATCCCCTGCGACAGAAAAGGAAGTTTGGTCACATGTGCCTAGGATGCAGATATTCTTCCAAATTGTACAGAGGAGTACTATCTGAGCAGGTCAGTCCATAAACCTTTACTCATCACCTTTCTATGTGCTGTGTACTATGCTGAATGTTAGAGATGAAAAGGCAGTCCCTACTCTCAATGAGAAACCACATGTGCACCATTATGCACTGATATGTTACCTGTTGGATAAACTGGAAATAAGCAACAGAGGGAAGGCAGAGGAGGAAATTATTCTTTGGGGTACACAGAGAAACCTTACCTTTGAGCAAGCCCAAAAGTAGATCTCTCATTGCAGACAGCTATTACAAGAGGTCAGATGCAATGGGCCCAAAGGCAACCGTTTCCTTACCCCTGTAGTAAATCAAAGGTAGGAATCTTCTTAGAACAAGACTTTTTTGTCCTCCTGAGGAAGACTTGGAACAGGTCTGAAGAAAGTGTGCAATGAACTTTCACAGGGTTGGCAAGCATCTAAAAGTGACAAGGTGAATTATTTGATTAAAAATGTCAGAGGGGGGCAGCTAGGTGGCACAGTGAATAGAGTACCAGCCCTGGAGCCAGGAGGACCTGAGTTCAAATTCGGCCTCAGACACTTAACATAAAAGAAGTCATGTGACCTTGGGCAAGTCACTTAACCCCAATTGCCCTACCTTTCTCCCTCCAAAAAGCAAAAAAAAAAAATGTCAGAGGCCCATTATTTAAACACCTGTGGTCTTTGCAAATAAGAAAACTTATAAAATCAGAAATACTTACAAAAGCTTGAATGATTCTATAGCCCTGAACTGAGGACAGCAATGTCGTTTAATGAGCATGGCAGAACCATCTGGCATAAAGGGGAATTGCCACTAAAATCACATCACAGTGGACAACCCTCTTCTAAGACCAATCATTTCCAACAGGCTTTGCAGTTACATTGGCTTAAGGGTATCCTTAAAGACTGCTATAGCAAAGAAACACCTGTTGACGCATGACAGACACATATACTATATGAATGTATTTTATAAGTTGGGAAAGACCGAAAGATAGATTTATGCTTCAAAACTGAATCCAGCCCCCTCAGGAATGTCTTCCAAATGGGCCATGAAAATTATGCAGAAGTGCTGTGCTTCAGTTATACAACTGATCCAAAAATTTCACTCCAAACCTGGTGGGAGGTGGATCCATGGACAAAACAATTCTTGGAAAGATAAAGGAACAATGGAATACTGACCATGACAGTCAGATATACAAGCACCACTATCAAGAGAAATACAGAAAGCCAGGACAACTTTTTCTTACAGCCTTGGAGATGTCTAGTCAAGGCTAGACGCACTTATGCTATGAATGTAGCTCTGGTATTATAGAAGTATAGGGATGAAGGGTCAGTGGGAAAAGATGGAACCAGGGAAGTATATTGCCCTGGACTCTGAAATCAGTGAGAATGACCTTGTCAGAAATGCTTGTGGGCCAATCTCAGGTTCCCATACAGAGGTGATGGTAAAGATTGAGGCCAACTCACAACAGAATCTGAATGACCCTCACATTCTGGCTTCTATAAGCAACATTTAGGAAATATACTTTTATAACTTGTAAAAGGGGTTGGGCTTAAAGAACTAAGTGATAAAAATGATCAATTTCTGGGATTATTAAGGTGAGCCTGAATTTTTTTCCAAGAAAGTTGCTCATGTGATCAGAATAGTAGATGTGAAGCTGGCATGTCCAGATTCATCATCTCTTAATGTAGTGTCAATGCTAATTGGAACAAAATTCAGTCTAAAGATAGTAAGAGAATAAGATAAATTAAAAATTTGCATCTAATATCCAAACACTTTGACCATCCAAGAAAACCATACAGGAGAATAGAGGCAAATGGTGACAGTGATTATTATAAGAACACTGGGCCTTCAAACTCAGAACTGGATATGAAAAAAAATTATTTTATTGATTTCTGAGTGGCAGAGGGATTGCAAGATTGGTTGACTTAAAAGCTCAGAGCAATGGCAGGTATATTTTCACTGCCTGGATTGGAAGTGGAATGTGCTTGAATTGAGTGGTCATTGTCAAACAGCCTTTGTGACTCATGGAAAACATCAATTAAGGGGTGGATGGGATTGTGGTATGCATTACTTTTAGAATTTCACTCAAATAAAATTTATGCACTCTTGAAATAATGGAATAAGTATCTGAAACCAGAGGGATGGGTAAGTTATTTTGCATCTGTGAGAAGACTGATTGGCCTAAGGTTCCTGGATTACCCTCTTCCAGCAAGGGGCCCTACCTCTGAACTCACATGAACCTAATCTGGTCCTTAAAGAGCATAGGATCTTTCTTACTGTCCCTGGCTTTTTATATTCCTCCCCCAGAGTAAAACACCAAGCACTTTCACTTACAGGCCTATGTCTAAGGTCTTCGCAAAAGAGATTAACAGAATCCATTAAGAAAGTTACTACAACGTGCAAAAGAGCCCAGGCAAGCTGGACACAGAGGAACTTGAGAAAATACAACACAAACTCAAAGCATGGGAACTTGACTCTACAATCCTTGAAGGGAGGCCCATCTTGCTAAAGAAACCTCCTGTAAAACCATCCATCCAAGCTCTTGATTTTGACCTGGAGATGAGAAAAAGATACAGAAGCAAGAGGCACAGAGGTCAGAAGAGGATCTCTCCTGATAGTTTGATACTTAAAACATTAAAAACTTAATAGGACAACCATTTCAATTTTGTTTTCATGCTACATTTTCTGAACAATTCATTCCCTCAACATCCGTCTTTTGGCAAGCCAGGACATGGTTTAGGCTCATTCTCCTCTTGTTGGTCATCTTCTCCAAGAAGGATGGAACTACCAAAAGTAGTCAGGTCTGTTTGAGAAGCCTAGGAACTCCCACACTCCTGAGGAAGCCCATCTCGTGTTCAACATTACATCATCTGTATTCACAGAAAGAAACACAAAGCAGAGGAGCCAGCCTGGAGCTGGTTTAGGCTCTCCGAGATGGGATATATGTTTTTCACCTACATGCAAACATTGTCCATAGTTAAGAAGAGATAGGGAGGAGAGGAGATATGGAAGGGAGGGAAAGAGCCCTTCCCTAACCTTGTGGGAAGTCTAAGGGAGAGACTATAAGGGTCCCAACGTGGTAGGCAGATGGACAAAATGAGAGAAGTTGTCTCTACCTTTAAAGTGTACTAAGTGGGCTTCACTTGCTGCTTAGTGGACAATGTTCTTTGACCTAGTCCTCCCATTCCACATACATGTACACACACACACACATTATCCATCGTCCCTCCCTCCCATCATAACATGGACTAAAGGACCAATAAGGGGATTACACCATCATACTTAAGAACAAGTTGTTAAGTGTTGAGTTACATATGTCCCTATAAGTAACTGAAGAAGCGCAATTCAGCTCTACAAAGTCTCCTTGGGGTGGCCCCCACAGGCCCAACTCCATAAAGGCTCTGTGAGCTGAGCTGTGCTCTAGCCAGAACAGGTGAGTGGTGGCCCCCCTGATTAACCCCTATTACTCATCAAGCAGTAACTATTGTAGTGAGTCTCTAGACCAGGAGAGGAGAACCTGCAACCTCAAGGTCACATGTGGCCTTCTAGGTCCTTGGGTGTGGCCTTTTGACTGTTATTATTAAGGAGATGTGTTCTGTGAAGTTTGGATTCAAAGGGCCTCACCTGAGGACCTAGAGGGCCACAGGTGGCCTCAAGACCAAAGGTTCCCCACCCTTGCTCTAGACTCTAGAGTCTAGAGGCTTTACAACCTGTCCTTGATGAGAGACTTGCTTGGAGTTTTTAAAGAAATACATCTTCCCCTCTCTACAATAATGATCTAAAAACACATCTAAACAGACTATACCTGGCTTTTAAAAATCAGAGCTCTAAGCTAGAACTCAGGAAACCCTCATCTAGTCCTGACTTTATTATTTGACCAAGTCTCTTCTCCTTCCCTGGAACTATTCATTTTTCTCATATATTAAAGGGATGGGGCTGTGTGGCTTGAATGTCCCCTCTTAAATTTGATTTTTTGGTTCTATAACATAGTGGTTTTCTCACAGCAGATAATAGCTGTGTGATTTTTTAGGGAATGTGGGAGAATGTCTGTGATTTATTAATGTTGGGGAAATAAGGATTTTCTCCTCACTGACTCCAAGACAAATATAGGCTGAAGGTCAGCAGCTCGGACAGACTGAGAGGAACAAATCAGTTCTTCCACTACAAATGTTGTTCCTTTTTTTGGTTGTGGTTGGGCCAGAGGGGAGGGGGTCATGCTGGTAGCCGTTTTTTTCATATTTTCCTCTTTTCCATTTGGATACTTCCCGATTTGGATGTTCTCAAGGCCCTAAGAATTCCAGCATTTCAGTAATATCTTTTGAAAATGGTCACTTTGTGTTCTCTTTGTTAATTCTATTTGTAAGGCCTTCACCGGGGCAATGGTGGTCACTGTTTGCTTCCTTATTGTACCTCTTCAGTAACTCGGTTTAGGCTTAAAAGACAAAACAAACCAAAATAAGGAACACACTATATTTAGCCTCTCCAGACCACATATATCTAAACAGAATATAAAACCTTCAAGACAGACGAAATTTGAGGCTTAAACTACTTGACAGCATTCCTTTAATGGTAGCTTTGACTACTAAATCACAATGCTCGGGCTCTATCAATCCAGCCTATCCAGTGGGATTTGTTGACTTTAACTCAGCCGAGGCCTTAATTTAAGTTTTGCCAAGCTTATTTCAAAAACAACAACAACGATGACATGATAACTATTTCACAGTGATGACTTCAGAAGGCTTAACTTAAAAGAAAACTGTTAAAACATTTGACAGGGTTTATTCAATAAGCAATCGGCTCCTTAGAGCTGATGATAAAATGTTCCACTCAGTCAGAGCTGCAGAATATATCTGGAAGATCATCTAGTTCTGGTTTAGGAATTTGTGAGTGGATTCAATAAATATTTGTTAAGACTTCACTGTGTCTCTAACGTGGAACCTGAACCCAGATGAGTCCAATTTCATTTCAGAGTTGCTAGTAACAAGCTGTATAATCTTGGATGTCTCTCTTTTTTTTAATATATTTTTTATTTGTTTTCTTGTTTACATCACTCATTTTCATTACATTTTTGAATTACACATTTTCTCCCCATCTTGCCCCTGACCCAACCCTAAAACAACAATCCCACTGTAAAGCTCCTCCCCTGCTCTGCTCTCTTATTTTCTGGTAGGGCAGGGAGGGTCTCCCTATACTAGCCCCTGTATATCTAAATTCCTAGGCACAGGTATTGCAAAACTTTAAATTCTAGATTCTTTCGATTCCTCCCTTGTCACCCACCCCCACTGGAAGGACACTCAATTCCATACAGGCTGTGGATGTGTGATTATACAGAACATTTTCATAG
>JAQQSW010014884.1:0-12009 GCA_028646575.1 Pseudocheirus occidentalis | reverse complement strand
TTTTTTTTTCAAGACTTGACCTAAGATCAATATATTTTGAAGGAAAAAGAAAAAAAAAGTTTGATCTATTTATTAATGGAATAATGAGTTTGGGGTAATAAAGTTTATTCCTTCCAACTTTTAAGAAAATTCCTGAAGGGAGAGTAAGGAAATTCATGCTGATGGTTTCACCAGTTTGGGGAATTCACAGTGTGGAGACTCCTTTTCCAGATGCAAATAGGAGATTTCTCTGTGACTTAGACTATTAGAGGTCTGTCTGGGGCCTGGAGAGGTCAGGTTACCTACCTGTCATCACACAATTTATGTCTGAAGCAGAATTTGAACACAATTCTTCCTGGTTTCAGTTAGCTCTCTATCTATTATTATATACTCCCTCTTACAAAGAAGAGGCAGAGAAAGAGAAATATGAATAAAAAGATTATTTAATTAAGATTTAGCTGGTCCACACAGTAGAAAACTTGAACATCAGAGCATTCAATTGAAGACAACCCAAAAGAAACAGCCAGACTACAATGCAGAAACAAAACTATATCAGAAACTCTGGATTCCATAAATTAGCAAATAAAAGCAAAAATCCAATAGGTCAGTGTAATCAAAGAAGTTGAAGTACTAGGAAGGAAGCAATTAAACATAATTCAAAAACTTTACTTGCATACTTGAGAAACAAAACAATAGAGAGGAAGGAGGGAGAGAAGGAGAGAAAGAGGAAGAGAGAGAGAGGGAGGGCAGAGACAGGGGGAAGGAGAGGGAAGGAGAGAAAAAGGAGGGAGAGGGAGAGAGAGTAAGAAGATAGAGGGAATAGGAAAGAGAGGGAAAGGGAGAGGGAGGGAGGAAGAGACAGAGAGACAGAGACAGATAGAGACAGAGAGAGGTAGAGGTAGAGACAGAGACAGACAAAGACAGAGAGACAGAGACAAAGAGAAACTTTGGTAAGCAACAGGGAGGCACAGGAGGCTTTCAAGGAATTGAGATGCATACTGGGGAATGTACATTAGCAAAAATCCTCAATGGAATGATTTGAGGGTGAGATTTACAGGAAACAGAACAAGGAGACTCAGTCAAAGATGATTCTAGGTGTCTAAGAGAGAACAAGAAAACTGAAAAGTAAGATGCTTCCCAGTCAACAGTCCAATCCTAAGTGAGCTCTTCCTGCCTTTGAGCTCCATCCAGGGGATTCATCTTTCTTATGTACTGTCTAAATGTATCTGCCCCAGACTTACAAGAATCATAGAATCAATATTGGTGTTGCTGCTAAAACCTTTCATTTTTGTAAATTGTTCACAACATTTTTCATATTACATGAGAGACTTCGTTTCAAATGGAATGATGTGGATGTGTCTTCAGTCACTAAGTAAGACAGAAAACAAAGAGGCAGCCTGAGATTGGATTGAGTTGGCCTCGGAGTTGGGAAGTCTTGAGTTCAAGTCTTGTCTTGGACACATCCTGATTTCATGAGCTTAGGAGAACATTTATATGTCAGTGCCCCAAACAACTCCCTAAGGTGCTAAATTGCTGAGAAGGTGTCTCCCAGTCTGTAAAATGAGAAAGAAGAGGATTGCACTAGATGACCTCTGAGGTTCTTCTATCTCCAGATCTGTGATCTCTTAATCCTAGGGACGGTCCTGGATAAGGAATAGCTGTGAATACAGATAAGTGGCATTTCTACAGAAAGAAGCTTCTCTTCCTGTGGGCAACACTTGACCTTAGCTCTGATAGTACTGCAAATCTGGGTAAACATACTCCCAGCAGTTGAATTTCTTGGGAAGATTCAGTCCAGGTCTTTAAAAACCTCAACTTGAATTTCATGAGATCTCAGTTCAATAAGTGGTTCTCTGGTGCTCCATCACTATTTCATGTGGTTCATTTTCCTTATCTGTCAAAATACAATTTGGGCCAAAGGATGATGTCTGACCCATTTTGTTCTGGGGAGGATTTCTTTCATGCCTCATTAGAGTATTTCTGTGTAATCCCCCATTTGAAAGTGGGATTGTTGACAGCTTTAAGACCCACATGTAGGAGAGAGGCCAAAAAAAGACAGGGATGGGATCAGCCACCTTCCTCTGGGCATGGTCCCTTCTGTGGGGATGGGGAGGCTCAGTGACCTTGTGGCCATCATTTAGCCTTCTCAATTCTGTCAGCCTCAGAGCCACCATTTTATTTGTCATCTGTTTGAAGAATTAATGCCGAGAAATCGTTAGCCATCACCTGGTGTCCAGTGTTCTCACGAATGTAGTAGCAGCAAAATGAAGGCAACTGATCCGTTCTTTAGGGATTTCTGTTAGCCCTTTAGAGTTCAGTCTGTGATTATCCTTACCCTTAGGCCATTCCTTTGGAATATGAGAAATGGAAATCTTCTTTAAGATCTTCTAATCACCCATGCTAGTTATCAGACTGGTTTTTTTAAAGACCGAACTTTGCAGAAAAGTCAATCCCTGCTCAGGTTTAAATTAGCAATGGAAGAAGTGAGTAAATAAGAGGGATGGCCACAGAGCATCATAGTTCACTGGAAGAGGAGACCCGATGTACAAACAGGGAAACTGAGGTCCATGAGAGGAGAAGTATGACTTGCCCAAGGTCACAGATGTAGCAAGTGTGGTTAGAATTTGAACCAAGGTGCTCACAATCCCAAGCCAATGTTTTTTTCTTGTACCATGATGCTTCCTAAATACTGACCCTATCCATTTTCAGATGCTCTAGTTCTCAGAAAGCTACTCAATGCTAAGTCCATATATAAGAGGCTGCCTAATTTTGAGAATCTGTCAGAATTTACTAGTGTAGGCTTCTAGAACTAAAGACATTTCCTAAATATGTCAAAATAGGACTTTGAGAAAGAAAGTAGAAATATACTAAGTAAAAATCAAAACCATTCATCATTTACTAGCACTTGGACAGTTCCTGGCATGTAGTCAATGCTTAATAAATACTTGTTGATGGTTTGATTGATCATTATTCGTTCAGCTGGGATCTCTAGACATTTCACGTGAATGTTTTATTGAGGCATAATTTTGTTTCATAAATGCATGAGCCCTCTCTAAATAGGTTTCTTCTTCCAAGAAAGTGTAAAGAAAAAAAAATGCCCTCTAGTGGGTGCATTGAGAATTAGTATGTTTTTCCTAGCAGATTTCAGATCAAGTTGTTCTAATTTTTCAATGGCTAAGCACATAACAGTTGTGTGACCTTGAGCAAGTCACTTCCTTCTCAGTAACCTAGGCAGCCACCTAAGTCGCAGACAAAGATTCTGACTTATTTTGGAAAAGGGTGTCCCTTATCTTTCCTCTCCTTGAATCACAAGTGCTTAACATAATGTCTGTTATGTAGCAAATTCTTCCCAAATGCTTGTTGACCGACTGATTGACCTTTATCAATGAAATGCCAGATCCAGGCAGCTCCATTGTTCCATGGATAGTATTGAACACAGAGCACATAGGCATTTTCATGTAGTTTAGCTTATTAGACCTCAAGCTCCGTGAGAGAAGGTACTGGTTTTTTTGCCTTTCTTTGTACACCCAGTGTTTAGCACAATGCCTGGCATGTAGTAAGCCCTTAATAATAATAATAATAATAATAATAATTTAATTTAAAAGAATATTAAATAATAAATAATAAACATTAATAAATGCTTGATGACTGAGTGAGTGATTGGGGAAGATTTACAACATGAAAATCCTGTTTTAAACATTACTAGCTATGTAAACCTGGGCAAGTCACTTGGGTCTCAATTTCCCAGTCGGTATAATTGGACTAATAACAGTATCTGCCTGCTAAGATCCTTGTAGGGATCAGTTGAGATAATATGTGTAAGGTGCTTCGCCACCCTTAAAGTGCTCTATAAACGCTCACCATTAGCATTACCATCTCCATCCTAAATGTCTAGGGAGCAACATCTAGCTATATTCAAACTTCCACTTCTACACATTCTGTGACACTTCAAACCAAAGAACTTGCTCTAAGAGTCTAATTAAGTCAGTCTCTTCACAGACACCAATAGATCTTTAAACACCTCCTTGTCTATAAGATTTCGTGAGACTTCCAAGACAGCTGCATTTATAGAATAAATCCTGTAATGCTTGCTTTAAAAAAAAGACAATAAAATGTTATCTTTTAAATAGTGCTTGATCTTATCATAGGATAATAGATTTCATTCAAAAAGGGACCCAGGAGACCGTCTGGTCCCACTTCCTCCTTTTATAAATAAGGAAAACCAAGACCTAGAGAGGGAATGTTTGGTTTTTTTTTCACCCATAATAACTACACAGCCAGTAAATCAAAGACCAGAAAATTATTTTTCTCATCCCAGTCTTAGAACTAATGGGTTCTCATCCATAAAAGCAAGAAAGTGAAACTCATAGATTCCCTTTCCAGGCACCATCCAAGACTGGAGAGAGATAGTCAAAAGCCATTTGATAGCCCTATCACTTAGGCTTTGCCAAACCCCATGGCTTTGCCAAAATCTCCACTTTACTATTCGTACCACATACATCAGGAACTCTTTCCTCTGGCCTATGATTCATATGTGTAGATAGGAAGTGTCTGTGGTTGGCCAGGACTGGTGCTGAGTGATGAATTAGGAGCAGATTCCTGGCCATTGCCCTACCTTTTCTGAGAGCAGAATTCTAGCCTTGCCAGGAGATGTAAAGGGAGAGCTAAAATGAAGTTCTTCACATAAATGTTTTTGATATATTTGAGGTAGAAGCTAGAGAGACCCAGTCTTACTTTCTCACAAACCCAGCCTCTTCAGAAGAAGCCAGTGTGCTCACCAAGACATTGATCCCATTGGTGTTAAAATGCATCTCCATTTCCTGTCCAATCTGCCTTCCGTGGGTTTGGCCTGGATTAATGAGAGAAAACATTTGAATTCTCAAAATTAAGAAAAAAAATCAGACAACTTAGAGAACAGTTGGAGCCTCTTTTGACAGGTTGAGACTAAGGAGGTATTTGCATCCACACTACTCAGAATCATGAGAATCTTTTCTTGTCTCTTGTTTTCTGGAGTTAGGATGATATCCATAGGCCATCAAAGCTTAGTCTAGATTTCAAGACTTCCATCAATTTCCCTGTGCCTGGCAGCAGGCCCTTCCTCATAGTTAAACGTCAGTGTTTGGTTTCTCTTAATGTCACATATCCAACACATCTCTCCCTGTCACAGTGAATCATTTTTCCAAATTCAAATTCCACCTATTTTAGGAAACCTACCTCCTGACCTTGCCAGAAAATTACTGCTAAAGAAACCAACAATTTTCCACTCCATCTCCTGCCCTACCCCTTCAAAGGAGACTAAAAAGCAATATAACAAAAAAGCAGAAACACCAAAGACCTGTCTTCTCTCCTTATAACATTATAATAATAGTGAATATTCATATAGCATGTATAGTGTCAAGAGAAATTGAGGTCCCCAGTATGTTGGTGGACCTGTGGTAGGTAGGTAGGTATAGATAGATAGATAGACAGACAGACAGACAGACAGACAGATAGATAGATAGATAGATAGATAGATAAGTAGAGACAGACAGATAATGGCAAGTAGGTGGCACAGTGGATAGATAACCAGATCTGGTCAAAAAGATTCATCTTCCTATGTTCAAATCTGACCTCAGACATCTACTAGTTATATGGCTCTGAGTAAATCATTTAACCCTGTTTGCCTCAGTTTCCTTATCTGTAAAATGAGCTGGAATAGGAAATGGCAAATCACTCCAGTATCTTAGGCGAGAAAACCCCTAATAAGGTCACAAAGAGTCAGACACGACTGAAACTACTGAATAACATATACAAATATATAGATATATTTATGTATGTATGTATGTACATAAAGCTATTCCTCACAACAACTCATTAGGTAGTTATTTTTGTTTTTCAGTCATTTTCAGCTGTGTCTGACACTTTGTGGGCCCATTCAGGGTTTTCTTGGCAAAGACGCCAGAGTAGTTTCCATTTCCTTCTCCAGCTCTTTTTATGGATGAGGAAATTGAGGCAATCAGGGTTAAGTGACTTGACCAGGATACTCATCTAGAAAGTGTCTGAGGCTGGATTTGAGCTCAGGAAGATGAGTCTTCCTGACTCCAGGCCTGGCTCTCTATCCACTGTGCCACTTCATTGCCCAGGTAGCTATTACAAGTATAGTTATCCCTATTTCATGGATAAAGAAAATGGAGCTCAATGAGGAAAAAAAATTAACTTGTCAGCGTTCACACAGCCCATATCAGATACAGAATACCAGCTCAATCCTTTCTTGCTCTGTGCCTACGGAGGTTTTGGCAACAGAGCCTATATATGGAATAAGTGAAATTGAGGAGTTGAGGAGGATCAGGAAACTGAGGCTCAGATAAGAGAAGGGATTTGCCAAAGTTGACACAAATAGCATTTGAGGAAGACTTCTGACTCTGAATGGCAATGGGGGAGAGATGAGAGTGAGGAGACACTGAGATTGCCAACCTGGAAGCTGAGGAGGCTGGTAGTACTATAATAAGGAAATTTGAAAGAATGGAAGATTTGGAAGAAGTAATGGGTCTAGTTTGGGAAGTACTGAGTATGAGATTCCTATGGGACACCTGATACAATGGGTAAGTGAAAACATAGGCTGCAGGTATGAATCATCTTCGTGGCAATGATAACTGAACTCATAAAAATGCTGATACGACTGTGGAATTTAGTATAAAGAGAAAAGAGAACATGATCCAGGACAGAGTCTTGGGGGGAGTCATGTGATTAAAGAATGTGACAAAGACAACATAGTAGTTTGAGAAAGTGCACTCAGCTATCTAGGAGAAGAACAGCTTCATGAAAATCCAGAGAGAAGAGAATATCTATTATGAGAAGGAGATAATTGACAGGGTCCAGAAGGATGAGAGTTGAGAAAAGGTCATCGGAATTAGATCACTGTAATCTTGGAGAGAACAGTTTGGGTTTAGTGACAAGGTCAAAAAAACAGATTGCAATTAATTTAAAAGAGAGTGAGAAGAAGCGTAGATGGTTTTCTTAAGAAGTTTAACCAAAAAAGGAAAGAGAGATACAGGATAAAATGCTTGTAGGAATAATAGGAACAAGAGAAGGGATTTTGTTTCTTTGTCTTCTTTTAGGATGTAGGAGACATGAATGTACTTGCTGGCAGCAGGAATGGAGCCAGTACATAAAAAGAGATTGAAAATTAGCATACAGTGGTTTGACAATGGAGATAATAGGCTTGAGCAGATCAAAGGGAACAAGATGGAGGATGCGTGTAGTGAGGTTGTCCTTGGCAACGTGATAAGCTACCTTTCATCTGATACATAAGTGAAGGAGGAGATAGTGGGAAATGATTGAGAGGAACTTGACATGAGGAAAAAAGGAGAGATAGCTTTCAAAAGATATACTATTTTTTTTTGTAAGGTAACAAGGTCCTTAGTTGGAAAGAGCTGTTGTGCCATGGAATGCCTGAGGGAAGAGATTTGGAATAGCCACTGTGATGAGTGGGATAGAAGAACAATGAGAGAGGAACAGAAGAATTACCTGGCTGCAATGAGGACCCTGTTGAGATTAGATAATAGGCTTATAGTATACCCAATCAGCATGATTTCGTGACTTCTTTAAACACTCTTCAACAGCATGTGAATTGGAACAAAGGAGACAGATAATGGAAGTAATCCAAGGCATAATTGGTAACGTCATGAGGAGTCAAGGACTGTAGATGATAATGGACAACTAGACTGCTTCATCAATGAGTCAAGATTGAAAGGGGAGTAGAGTAAGGTCAAAGCAAGGATGAAGACCTAGGAATGTATTACTAGATGGAGAGATATTGGGGATCCTGGTGAGGGTAAAATTAAGGTTAGGAGTCAAAAGGAAGAGGAACACAGATGGAATAATAAAAAGATTATGATCAGATATAGGAATTTTGGTGTTTATTAAAATGGAAAGAAAACATTTGTGGGTGATGTGAGGTCAAAGGTGTGATCACTCATTTGTAGATGAAGAGGATGGAGGAGTAAATCATGGGAAAGGAACAAATCAGTATGTATATGGAGGTCATCTGGTACGAAGGCAAAAGCCAGGGAGAAGAGAAAAACAGAAAGCCAAACACTGAACTTATTGAGGAAGGTGGGAAAATAACCTGATGGTTATTGGGTAACAGCTGCCAGAATCTGGGTCAGATAATGAATTTAGGTACCATCAGCCTCTAAAGAGAAGAGCTTATTGAATGGGATGGTGATAGAGAGAGGAAGTGAAGAGTATTCAGCATCTGCCACCTTGACCAACGAGCAAAGGGTGGGGAGGTGGACATGACTTTCAGTGGAACTTGTACCGGAAGGCTGGACAGAAGAAATAGTGTCATCAGGAGGTACTCAGGAAGATGGAAATAATGAAAGAGAAACATGTTTTGGATGAAAGAAATGTATCAATGGTCAAGTCAAAGACCCAGAGAGCACAGTGGAAGGGCCATGTGGATTGGGAGTCAGGTGTTGTAGGGTAGGCTTGGGGTCTGACTTGATACTTTGGGACCCTCTACTGACTGTTTTGTGTTTCAAGAGATTTCCCAGACTTTGTTGGTTGCAAAACTTACAATGTTGTAGGAGGAATGATAGGAAAAGCATCAGAGCAGGAGGAGTTGGGAGCTGAGGGACCTGAATTAAAGGAAAGAATGGGAAGACACTAATCTTGTAAGCAGGGTGCCCAGTCTTGAGTCCTGACTGTGATACTTCCTATTGGAAAAATCTGATGATGTTCCTTTTAACATCACTAGACTTGAGCTTCCTCATCTGTACAGTGCCCTTACTATCTCAAAGAGGCTTCAGGAAGAAAACTCTTTTAGACTTTAAAATAGAACATAAACCAGAATGACTTGAGGGGCCTCTCCAAATATGGGAAAGCGGCTACATGGAGGACAGAAGAAGCTGGTTCTGTTTGACTTCTGAGGACAGAAGGGCAGTAATGTCAAGGGAGGGGGGAGAAAAGGAGATGTAAAGAAGTCAATTATACTCAACATCAGAGTAAACATTCCAGAGTCAAGGCTGTCTGAACATGGAACAAGCTGAGAGGTGGTGAGTGCTCCCTTCTTGGAGGCTTCAAGAAGAAATGGGAGGACCATCATTAGGTCTGGGATAGTAGGGGTTCCTCTGAATCAGGACTGAACTGGAGATGATGAAATCCCTTCCACTTCAGATTCCTGGAGTTCAATGATTGTGAGGAAGAAGAATTTAATCACTGGAGGAAGTGAAGAAAAAAACAAGGAAAAGAGAAGAAAAAAAAGAAAAATGAAAGAGGGAACCAGAGGTTGAAGTAAAAGAGTGTATAGCAGAGCATAGATTAATAAAGACTCCTGGTGGAGAGAGAGACACAGACACAGACACAGACACAGACAGAGAGAGAGAGAGAGAGAGAGAGAGAGAGAGAGAGAGAGAAAGGGAGAAAGAGAGGAGAATATGATTATGCATTGAAATTAATTCAAATGCAAATAGTTAATCAGTAAATTCACTTAGTATCAATTTTCAACATTAGGTTTTCTATTTTTTATTTAAAATGTAGAATTTTTAAAGACATAGGATAGATGGGAGAATTTTAAGTAGCACTCAACCACCAAGCATTTATTAAACACCTACTGTGTACTGGCTACTATCATGAAAAAACAGAATAAAAATACAAAATAGTACCTGCCATAAAAGAACTTAATTAAGGATGCAATCTATTCCTATATAAGTATAAACAAAATACATAAAACAGATATAATGTGATTCCAAATGTAAGAAAAATCAAAGAGTCTGTAAGCATTTACTAAGTGCTAATTCCATCTCAGGCACTGGGCTAAGATGTGGGGTATACAAGGAAAGGCAAAAATATGTTTCCTGCTCTCAGGAAGTTCAAAATATAGGTTGGGGAGGGGCTGAAAGGAGGGAGAGGATTTGGAGCTGAAAACAAACAAACAAGCAAACAAAAACAGGACACTCCATCGTTCCTCTCCAGGCATTCTCCCTAGTGGTCCCCAATGTCTGGACTCCTCCCCTTCTCCTCCAACTACTTTCCCTGACTTTCAAGTAAAATCCTACCTTCTGTAGAAAGTCTTCCCTAGCCCCTCTTAATTCTAGTGCCTTCCCTCTGTTAGTTATTCTTATTTATTCTGTGTGCTTTGTATAGATTTGCTTACATATTGTTCTCACCCACCCACCTCCCACCAGACTGTAAGTTCCTTAAAGGTAGGGACTGTCTTTTTCCCTTTTTTATATTAGATAGACCTTCTGGGGAAAACTAACAGAAGCCATGATTGGCAGGCATGGATAAGTTACAGTCTGCAGCATCGGAAGCAATGGCCACATTGAAGTGATTACATGTTTTTTAATGGGGGGAAGGCAAGGCAGTTGGGGTTAAGTGACTTGCCCTGCATCACACTGCTAGTTGTGTCAAGTGTCTGAGGCTGGATTTGAACTCAGGTCCTCCGGACTCCAGGGCCGGTGCTGTGTTCACTGAGCCACCTAGCCTCCCCTATTGATTGCATTTTCACATAACTATAAATTGTTCTATAGAGACAGTAGCTTAGGCCACCAATGCGCTGGACCAGATAAAATATTCTTCAGGAGAGTATTATCTTTTAAAATTGCTGGTAGCAGTACAAATACTAGAAGATGAAATGAATCTGACTTCTTTTTTTCCCATCTTTTTCTAACTTCTCTGTTATTTTGAGGGGGCAATAAATAACTTTTAACTCTCTGGAAATAAGATCTTTAAAATGTACTTAGTGTTTTAAAGAATTAAACTAATGTATACTACTCATACAAATACATATATGGAAATTATGATTCCTTGACTCAGAAATTGGCCATGTTGTTTAGGTTTAGTAATGCTGTTGAAAGAATAACCAACGCATTCTGCTAGTGATTAATGTCAAGCTCTTCCCGGAAAGGCTGCAGTGATTTTTCAGCTGGAAATATCCAGTCTCCTGTTTTTACAAAAGCCCTCCATTCTCTTGTGTCCCTTATTAGAATGCACTGCAGACCTTTACCTACTTGAGGAATTTAGTATCCTAATGAAAAACGCTGTTGTCAGGGCAGACCCATCCATTTGTATTTTGCCATTTGGGCCTTTCTTCCTGTTTCCATGGAAACATAGACAATTATGACCACAGAGGGAAAAGGAAGGATGACAGTTATTCAGAGATAGAAATGATCTCAGAGCTGAATAGCCAAGATTATACAGCAGTTAACAGGCTCTCCAGAATTAACACCGGGGCACGGCAAGTTCTGGAAAGAAGCCATGAAATTAAACCCATGAGAGCTTGTTTCTGCCCCCTTCCCTTCACACCCCAATACCTGATGCTGAGTTAAGCTAGTGTTGACAATACCTTGGGGAGGTCAGTATAATATTTATTAAAGAGGAAGATGGAGAAACCAAAAATAATGAGCAATTAAACCACTAGTTCTTCCAGCAGGTTAATAGGGTGACATAGGTTCATCAAATTATCCTATTTTTTTCTCAGAAGTGTAGACCTATTAATGATGTTTCAGTCTTTCAAAATAGACTATAGCCAGCTAAGGTCATTTTTATGTTTGAAAGAATAATTTGGGGGCAGAATTTAGTGCCCAAAATCATCAGCTGTGCGGATGGATCAAGGTGGGCAAAGTAAAACCTCCTTCTAACTGAGCTAATTAAGGTAAAATAATTGAAAACTTCTCCTGAGGGCACCTCTTACAGTGACACTTTATGTAATGAATCCCTGTGGGTCATTTCAACTCCAAATTGAACTTAGAATAAGTAGTCCTAATTTATCAGTTTGAGTGTCCTAGAAATACTTGACATAAATGAATGTTTATATGATCTTGTGACAGACAAATGAAGTGCACCATCATCATCACTAAGCAGAACTGAATATATGACAGTATTAACAGGTACGGGGGAAGGCGGCAGAGAAAGAGAGAGAATGGGGGGGAGAGAGAGAGAAAGAGAGGGAGAGAGAGAGGGGGGAAAGAGAGAGGGGGAAGAGAGAGAGAGAGAGAGAGAGAGAGAGAGAGAGAGAGGGAGGGAGGGAGGGAGAGACAAAGAGAGACA
>JAQQSW010014883.1:0-12010 GCA_028646575.1 Pseudocheirus occidentalis | reverse complement strand
TTATGATCCATTATTGTACAATATCAAAACTGGGAAGTTGTTCACGTCTAGCTGAAATGCATCTTACTATAAATCAGTTCTGTCTTTTGTGGCAGCATTGTTCAGTTACATATTGTTGTCCTTTATCCTTCATCTTCAAAGAGGACCAAAATAACATCACAATGTCAGGGTCAAGGTACAGTGTGTCCAACTGTGACTGATGAGACCAATATGAGCTCGGAGGGCTCTACCAGGAGTCAGGCACAAATAGTCCATATGACCATTTGAAAGAGAAATGTCTCTAAATGTGTGCATGTCACATTTCTTTTGAGATACTCATAGAACACAGTACTTTCTTTGATGTGGCCACACCGTGCCAGGTAGTCCTGTGCCAGTGTCTCCCATATCTCTCAGTTGATAACTATAGGACTCTTTAATGCTGAATGAATTGAATGAGTAATCAAACTTGGTTTTAGTTCACATAAATTTACTTATATGCAAACATATGCAGAGATAAAATCAGACTGGAGCAATAACAGAATTTTGTCACAACAGATGCCATAGACACCTTGACATCTAGGGAGTTCAAAGCATAGAGAAGATGAAGGGGAGAAGGGCACTTGATATTCCTGATTGCACAATTATTGCAATAATTATGTAATTTAAAATACATTATAATAAAATTACTTTGAATGAGAGTGTCTAATGGAAAGAAATGTTGAAAGATTGAAAGGCCACATAATGGCAAATATATAAATAATTTCAAATGAGTACTGAGAAGATTCACTTTTACCTGCATAAACAGCTAATCCAAAGACCTCAAGCTTTCTGGAGAGAATGACCTCATTACACAGTAAAAAAAAAACCCCACAAAAAACCCCGACAGGTTTCCATATCATCTTCTGATTAGTTCAGAACAACATGTAATAGAAGATAAAGAATGGGCCATTATCCATTTTCCACGATCTAAGAACCTACCAGTAAAAGAGACATACCTCTCTACCATTCAGGCTATTGCTACATGATGCTAAGCCTTCTGATAGAGAATTTTTAAATCCAATAGCTCTGCACAAGTTGATATATTTAGGAAGATTCAGGTATTTAGAAACATCTACAGTGTTCCATTGCTATTTGAATATTTGGGGTCATGTAGACAAAGTTTCAGGCTGCTTTACACAGCTGAAAACACATGTAATCAAGTGAAGTTATCTAGAAAAGTAAAGATTTTTTAGAGTTATTCCTTGCTCCCAATGTTTCCACTATTTGAACTTCAACATCTTTGTTGTTCAAAATCAGGGCCAGAAAAGCAGCTTGAAGTCTTGTCTTGCAAGTGAATTGGATTTAAGTGAGGCAGGGCTGTGAAAAGTCATCAGCCTCACTCTCTCCTCCAGGGTCATCAGAATCCAGGGGCAAAACATAGGTCAGGATGCCTGGTGATGACCTTGGATGCAGTAGGAGACCCTGGCCTTTTTAAGCTAAGTTCTTTCCCGGGTCTTGGTTTGTCTGATGCAATACCCATTCAGTGATTAAAGGCTAGATAAGAATTGAGGCAAAAGATGACCTACTCGATTTATTCCATTGGTGTATATCCTTTTAATGAATAATTCTATCCTCCTGTCCCTTTATTCTATTCCTTTTCAATAATGGCTATATACCTATATGTATACCCTTCCACAAACATATTCTAAGCATGAATTCCAGCCTACCAAATCTCAGTAATCACTATGGGATCAAATTTGACTCTTTACACTAAGATCTAGTTCAGTAATTATTATTCATACTACATGTACTTGGAGAAAGATTTCTGAAATCATCATCTGTATAATGGGTATCATATTTCTTGTCTTCTCAATGGGTAGAGAGAAGGAGAGAATTTGGAAATGAAAATTTAATTTAATTTAATTAATTTTAAAAAGACTACTGAAGTCATTGGTTTTATGAGTGAATTCATTTTAGGATACAGGCTCATATGAATCTCTATTCCTTTCTTCTGGTAATATTCTCCTTATATTGTACCGGCTAGTCTCTATACTCATGATTGCATAATTATTTCAACAATTATGCTGATTTAAAGCACATTATAATAATCATCATAATAAAGTGGCTTTGAGTGAAGATGTCTGGTGGAAAGAAGTGTTGAAAGATTAAAGGCCACCAAATGATAAAAGCATAAATAATTTCACATGAGCACTGAGGACATTCACTGGTAGCCACCAACAGAAATATCAGTCTCTGCTAATCCAGAGACCTTAAGCTTTCTGGCTTCATGGTATTCTCTTTTCATCTTCTCTTTTTGTGGATGTAAATACTTCTCGATCAGGTTCATAACAGATTTACTTTAACCAGCCCTTTTCATGTGCCCTCCATCTGTACACAAAGCAATTCATTTAGTTTGGTTTGTGTGTAGTATAGCAGGGCAGGAGAGGGAAGGCATGTGCTAATTTAATGCATGTCCAGTATAGTATACAAACAGGAAGGAGAAATATTTTGTAAAAAATATGCAGCTGTAGCATAACAACATTCTGCAGATATAGAAAAGGAAATGGCCTGTCTCATTACTTTTGCTTCCTTTCTGGCCTCTGTTCATGCAGAGCTGTTTCAAGACGCATGTGCACCTGTCCTGTTCTTTGTAGTAAAAGCCTATGACTGAATTCGATTTGGTGCCTTTATGTTAGTTTTTTTGTGTTTGCTTTTTTTTCTTGACATTAGTTTTGTTTTATTTTGTTTTTTACTCCATATGGGCATATCTAGAATTGGAGGTAATCCTTGGAGTTTGAGAAGTTCAGGGGTCTGGGTCCCCTCAGGTTGGATCTGGCTAGTGGGAGGGAAAGCTATGGAGAGGATGGCCACTGACAAGAAAACTGGACCAAGTCTGACCATTTTTATTAGCAGATATGTTCTGATGTTTGGAATCAGGTCTTCCTGACTCCAGGCCTAGTGATCCGTCTCTTTACTTTGATTTTTATTCTGTTTTCCAAGGTAGTTTCCTTAAATCTGTTATTCAATGAGCTTTATTTATGAAGAACCTATTATTCAGAACATTGTTCTAAATACTAAACCACCTATAGCTTTTAGGGAAGGTCTATGCCTTTCATGGAGTTTACAGTCCAGTAGGGGGAAGAGACAGAGTGGCAAAAAACTAGGAAAACCAGAAATATTTACTTCTTTTCTTGGACTGCCAAAGTGCCGAAGGATATACTGTTCATAACTGCTCTGGCAGCACAAAGCTAGGTAGGAGGTAGGATTTTCTGATATTTTAAAATTCAGAGAGACGATGCATAAATCATTCTAAAAGGTGACCCAGAACTGGTCCATAGCACCATCTCTGATAGGGTCGTTAGAGGAAAGGAATCTACTTTAAACTCAAACTGACATGGGAACAGTTAAACCTGATTTGTGAGCTGTTCAAGCGTCATCTTTTATTCTTTCCAAAGACCTTAACAACTTGAAGGTGAGAACAAAGGAAGGCAGAGAAATGGAGAATCATTTATTTTTTCTGATGTAGAAATTAATGTTAATCAAAATACTCTCTCTAATGACTTCCACTGCTCCACTAAATAGCACATAAAAATGCTCAGAAAGTTTTGACATATTAGATCACTTTTTCATTTCAGCACTGGAGAAAATAAGGAGTTCTCTGCATTCTGTTTGTGTTGACTGGCCCTGTACTTGTATGCTTAAGAGGGGACTTAGTGGCTTTTCATAAACATCCTCAAATGTCTGGAGTTAAATTCTGGAGGCAAAAAGGAATACAGAGATCATCAGGCCAATTCCTCCAATTTACAGAGGAAACTGAGGTCCTTTGAGGGGAGGTGACTTGCCTAAAGTCACACGGTTGGGAAAGCTAGAAATAGAAGGCACTGGCCTTCATTTTGACTTTCAATTCCTTCACAATGCCTCATGAATTCCTGTCTTTCTCAAGATTTTTCCCAAGTCTATTTCATATTAATAAATAAATACATCCCAATATTTGTTTACATTAAAAAAATCCTTCTAAGTTACAAAGGTAGAATGACAACTTATGTGTTTCTGCCTAGATTGAAAAAAATGCTCTCAGTTCTGAGAGACCTGAATGCTATTTTAAATGATGAAAGCTGGAAATAAAGGTAGGTAGGGAAGCCTATGGAGAGTTAGGATTAAATTTATTTTTCTCAAGGGGCTGCACTGAAAGAGGTCATTAACATTTTGTCACTATTTCATGTACTCATATATATGCACACACACACACAAACACATACATACACACACAGGTACATGTAAGGCTTATGGAGATCAGAACAATTTCTAGACAGCCTGCTTCTTTTCTGAGCCACTAAGTAATCTTGCTTCTCACAGCAGACTTTCTAATTTCAATTTGGAAATTCATTTTTATGTTTGATTTTCATATATGCAGATTTTCCCCCGTAGGATGTTGATTGGGGGAGTTCTCTGCTCAACTAGATGAGGTTATAGGGGTGAAACTTTGAGACCTTGATTCCATCTTCCTTTTGATGGTGTGGGGTCTGCCAACTGGCAACTCTGAGGATGAGGACATCTTCTTAAATTGGCTTTGAATGGGCCTCAAAATTTCAGGGACCTAGTCTCCTAGATGAAAGACATAGGATTTCTTAGACATGTGCAAGTTACTGGATAGTTCTGGAACCTAAGCTCAATAGAGAGAAAGTAGGCAATGGTGAAAATTCCCGGGTAGTAAAAACCTCTTAGGGAAGAGAGAATAATGCACGTGACCCTGCAGCCAGGAAAGTAGCAATAAGGCTAACCATGAATTGAAAAGGGAGCAAAAGACCTGGATTTTGCCATATGCTATTCCTCTGTGTGTGTGTATATGTGTATGTATAATATACATATATAAATATATTTGTACAAACATATATATGGCACATATAATATGCATATGTGTTTATGTAATGTAGATGTATGTGTGTGTGTGTGTGTGTGTGTGTGTGTGTGTATAATGCCACAGAAACTACACTTTTGAATTGTGCTGCTGGAGAAGACTTGAGAGTTGCTTAGACAACAAGGAGACCAAATTAGTCAATACCCAAGTGAAATTGACTGTGGCTATTCATTGGAAGGACATATACTGAAGCTGAAGCTGAAATAATCTGGCCAAATAATGACAAGATTGGACTAGTTGGAAAAGATGCTGATGTTTGGAAAGATTGAAGGTGAAAGGAGAAGGGGACAGGAAGAGTATGAGATGGATAGATAGTGCTATCGAAGCAATAAACGTGAATTTGGACAGACTTTGGAGCATTGTGGAGGACAGAAGGGCCTAGCATGCTATCATCCATGAGGTCATGAAGAGCTGAACACAACTGAATGACTAAACAACTCCTGTGAGTTATTTGTATTATCTAAAAAGAAAGAGGGTTGCCTCCCTAGTAACATCAAATTTGCTTTCTTTCTGGTGACATGGGGAGATGGGGAAGATCCAAGTTGTTAGTATTGTATCATAAGCCAAGAGGCCTGTGGTGATGGAGAGACTTACTGGAATGTTGGGGGTTTGGCTCTGTAGCAACCCCACAACTATGTCCTTTTCATGGATCTTAGGACAACACCTTAAGTCTGAAGGTCTCAATATATCTGTGGGGTGAAAGTCAAACTCATTGGAAAAGGAGGAAAAATACATTGTTTATGAGCTGCTTTGCTTTCAGCATTCAATTTGTGGGGTAAAACAGAAGATGACCTGAACACAATTTACAATGTTATCTTGAGTTCTTTCATGGAAAAATGATCTTTTTTTAAAATTTAGATCTATTGATACCTAGACACAAACTATATTTGAAATCTCAGTTCTAAGATTTATCAGGGAAATCCTGGGTGGATACCAAATGAGTCCAAGAGACATGATTTGGTGGGAAGGGGGAAATTCTCCTAAGGCTGAGCTTGATATGTATAATATCTGAGCTTAGGATATTGTCAATGATCAAGGAGGTACACATCCAACATGGTCTTTGAGTACCCCTACACAATTGCGCTTTTCTTTATGTTGAATTTATAATGTTCACCTGCAACAAAGTGACACAGACTTTCATCATAGTGTCTAAAAATTGAAGACTTAAAACCAGCTGAGTTTTTTCTGCTTAACCATCCTAGAAGACTAGCTATTTTCACAATTAGTTTTAGTGGCATATAATGCATTTAGGGATGAGGATGACAGAACTCACTGTTTATCCCTGACAGATGCTGAACGGTTTACTTCTGTGAAAAGAAATCTTTTCACTCTTTTTTTCACAGAGGTAAGTGTCAGCATCCTCCTCCAGTTCCCAGCACTATAACAATTAGAAAGTGCATAAATGTTTGAAGAATCTGGCGTCTTTGATATATTGCTATGAGGAGAACTACAGAACTCTAATTTTCAGTGCATGGAAGACATGTTACTACTAAATTCATGGGAAGAAAACTATTAATCCTTCTTTAATTCTTGCACCTTTCAACTGTCTTCATCGAAAAACTCTACCAGAAGTCACTTGGGCTCAATTCTGTGAGTAAAAAAAATCCCATATATTATAGACTATTTACGCATTGAGGTCATTGACCTTTCCTGAAGCCACAGTGCCTTGTGCATTTAATAATTCTTAAAGGAGATCTCTCTAGTGTAGACATTTCTCTGCTGGTTCTGATCATAGCCCTTTCCATACCTTTATAGGCAATTTCTGTTAGGTGCTGGTGCCAAAATACTGAACTACTTGAACTTCACAGGCTCAGAAATGTAGACTAAAGCAGTCACTCAGTCCAACTTTCTTGTTTTACAGATGAAGAGGCTGAGGCCGACAAAGGGTTAGTGACTTGCCCAAGGTCACAAGGTAGTATGTGGTGTTTTCAGTTTCAGAGAGGACTTCTAGGGAAGACAATGCCTTAACCCAGGAATGACTCCTCTTAACATTTCAGGACCTATAGCTGGACGGTGGGGAACCATATTTTTGATCAGGGGACATTTCTTTTGCCCCTCCCTCTAGCCTTATAGGTACTAAGCTTAGAAAAATCATACCCAGGTAGAATTGTCTGTCAGTAAACATTTATTACGTACTTACTTTGTGTCAGGCAATGTGCTAAATGCAGGGTATACAAAGAAAAGGCAAAATTAGTCCCTGTCCCCAAGGAGCCTGCAATTTAGTAGGGGTGGCAAAAAGCCTCCCCCCACTCTAATATGTATGAACAAGCTATATTCAGCATAAATTAGGAATAATTTAGAGTGGTTGGGAAAGGCTTTCTGTAGAAGGTGGGATTTTAGCTGTGCACTGAAGGAAGACAAGGAAGTTGTAGTTACCTACTTTGTGTAATTTGAAGGTCATTGTCTGGAAATCCTACAATTAATGCTTCAGACCTTTGGATCAGGGCTTCATATTTCTAGGATGCATTTACCATGTTAAAATGCAAATAACCCTGGAAGGGTAACACAAAATTATCAACAGCCATTAATGCCCTATCACTGATTTAATAATTTAATAATAATGTTATTATTAAATTATTATTATTTTCAGATAGCTAGCAGCCCTTGAAAAGCAGAGAGTAGGAATGGATCAAAGGGTAAATTAATTTCTAAAGAGATGAAGAAGGGGCAGCTAGGTGGCACAGTGAATAGAGCAGTGATTCTGGAGTCAGGAAGACTGAGTTCAAATTTGGCCTCAGATACTTGATACTAGCTGCGTGACCTTAGGCAAGTCACTTAACTGCAATTGTCTTCCCTTTCCCCCTCCAAAAAAAAGGAGATGAAGAAGAAATGAACAAAGGAGTAGAAATATTGGAAAAGGGGATGCTTATAGAAGCAACCATGGAAGACAAACCCCAATGGTGCTCAACCAATTACTCTGTAATTTGCCCAGAGGTTAAAGTGTCTATATCTAGATTTCCAAAAGCTGTAGGAAGCCTAAGTATCTGTCATCTTTTGGACTGACTAGATCTAATAGTTTGGTAGACTGGATTATAGAATCTAGAGATGACTAAAACTTTTGAAAACATCTAGTTCAACTCCCCCATCTTATAGATGCAGACCCTAGAGACCTAAGAGGAATTAAGTCATAATAACAGTAACTAGCACTTACATAGCATTTGGAGTATTACCTTGTTTGAGCCTTACAACAACTCTGTTATTACCTATTATCATTCCCATTTTATAGATGAGAAAGAGAAGGTTAAGAGATATTAAGTGATTTTTCCAATGTCACACAGCTAGCAAGTTTCTTAGGAGCAATCTAACCACAACGCCCAGTTCAGTGATTTGCCAGGATGTGTACCCAGTTCCGCTCAATTCAAATCCTGCCTCTAATGTGTGTGACCTTACATAAGTCACAACCCTCTCTGCCTCTCAGTTTCCCCATATATAAAATTAAGTAGTTGGGTTATATGGCCTCTGAGTTACCTTCTATCTTTATATATGCGATTCTGACAGCCTATGGCAGCATCCCCTACTCTACCTGTCTCTGTTAAGTGACCATGTTTTGAGATTCTGATTAATAAATAATATCTTGCTCACAGGCTGTCAGGTTGACCCTGCATCCTGCTTTCCCAATCCACAAATGTCTTTCTCAAATTTTCTTTTAGAGAATATTAAATGATATGTCTATTGAACCATATATATTTATGTATGTGTATGTGTGTATGTATATACACACATTTATGCACACACATGTACACATACAAATACACACACATATATAATATATACAAATAATACAAATATATATATGTATATATAATATGTATATTTGTAATTCAAAGAGCACTTTGTTCATTTATAGGCCTAATGAGATTTTGCAGTCATAAATGACCTAGGAAAAGTGTGAAGTTTTTTTTTTAAAGGATAAGATGATTAAACAAAAGTCATTTATTGCTCTAAAGCACAGTATAGATAAATCGGATTTCTTTAGTTTAATGACTTTTAAATAAGCTCCACAAATTTACAACCCAAGAGGCTAAATTTATGCATCATTATGTTTTTCTATAATTGGTTTGCTATGGATTATCTTAAGAGGAAAAAATACTCACGTTGCTTGGTATATAATATATGCTATTAGTCATATGCCATAGCAAGTATATTTGACTCTTTTGTTGTCTGGGAGCTCAGGTGAAGACTACTGAAGATTTATTTTGCAATTTTCAACATACCAACAGAAAACAGGCTTTTGACCATCTCTTTGCCATCACATTGGAATAAATTGCCTCTTGATGTAAAATGGTTGCCAAGGATTGAAACTTTCCTGTGATTTCCTATGATTGATGGCTAAGGTGTTAAATACACCCTGTGCTAAATACACACACATATATGTGTGTATGCATTCATACACACATATACACACATGTATGTATGTATGTATAATGTGCAGATGAACATCAAGGCACTTACTCTTTTCCTTGTCTTTTGCTTACCCTTGGAGTTGAGAAGTGTTATGCTACCATGTACTGACTGACACAAAATGTTATGAAATTCTAAAAATTGAGGATGAAATCCTAATTGCTGGATTTTAAAATATAGTATTTAAATAGGAAACAATTCTTCTAAAATTTATTTTATTTTTAATTTTTGTAATAAAACAAGAATTTCCATAACATAATAAAAAGATGATTGCACATGAAACTGCAAATCCATTATGTACAACTTGCTATCCTTTTTAAATGTATAATAAAATTCTCATGTAAATTTCTTTTTTCCCTGAGGTTTGGCCTGAGTGAAATGCAGACACCTCCAGGCCAGTTCCATTGGATCAGCAGACAGTAGGTCCTGAAGGCAGCCCCCTTGGGAGGAGGACAGTCCTCAAGAAATTTCACCTCAACTTTTACCTCATTTGGGGCCTCAAGAAATTTCCAACTCACAGACATTAATTCTTGGTACATTTTTTTAAAGTGATGATGAAGTTAGATGGGTTAACAGTCCTGTGATGAGAAATCCTCTTCTAATTAAGATCATGCCACATCCCTTAACTAATTGACTGATAAACATTTATTCAACCGCTGGTGGATGGTCATCTAGCTAGTAGAAAACACTATGCTACATCCAATAAATATTTTTATTATTCACCTTATAAGGTTGTTGTGAAGATCAAATAAGATTATGTGCACGCATGCACGCACACATACACACACATACAGTGCTTTGCAAACCTTAAAGTACTACATAAATGTCAGTTATTATGATTGTACAAAATGAAAAATGATCAAGCCCTTGCCCTCAAGAAGTTTATATTCTATTTATGGATAGGTACTAGATGTGTGATTTAATTGACAGTTATAACTCTTAAATGAGGAAATTCCCTCTGTCGATGCAGCTTATAGTCTCTAAGAGTTGCCATGATTTCTGTGTGACCCTGGGAAAGTCACTTACCCCAATCTCTCAGAAAGCCTATGACTGGCCTACGCCAAGGTCAATATGCAGTAGTGACAGGACTTGAACCCTTAGGTCTTCTTGGTTTTGACTCTATTCCCCTTCCCTGAAGCTTCTTCCTTAGAAATATATAATCTACTTACTTAAAAACATTTAAGAAAGGGATAGGTAATATACAAGGGTAAGTACAATAAATGGCAACAATTAATCTGAAAACATTCATTCACCACCAATTATATTCCAGGCACTGTGTTAGGGGCTTGGGATACAATGACAAAGAGAAAAATGAACTGGTCCCTAACCCTCAAGGAGTTTATATTCTTTTGACAAATACAAGAGAGAAGCTGAGAGAAAGTACCAGTTATCTGAAGTATTTCTCAGTTTTACCTGGGGGAGATTAGGGAAACTCTTCAAGAGGAATTCTCCCCTTAATTTGACTTGATGCTGTAGATAGAGGATTACTGTATTTCTATGCTGCCCTGTTTCACCTTATTTTATTTTTACACCATAAATTCCAGCCAAACTGTACTACTCACTTTTTCTCAATCTAATCCTGCACTTTTTTTTGGTGGGGGGGATGGTGGTGATGGAGGAGGCAGGGTTGGTGGTAATTAGGGTTAAGTGACTTGCCCAGGGTCACACAGCTAGTAAGTGCCTGAGGCTGAATTTGAACTCTGAGTCCTCCTGACTCCAGGGCCAGTGCTGTATGCCCTGTACCAGCTGACTGCCCCTAGTCCTGTGCTTTCATAGGCTTGCATTCTTTCAGGCCATTCCCCACCCCTGAACTGTACTTCCTCCTCATCAATGCCAGACTTAAAGCCTCACCTTCTTTCAAAGTTTGGCGCAATGGCTACTTTATCTTTGAAGCTTTTCTTGATCCCTCAGGTAAAAGTTATGTTTTCCCCCTTATGTGTTTTAAATTTTAATAACTTTTAGATAATATTTTATTTGTGGCTTTAGCTTTTACATCAGTTATTTCTGAGTATATTTTTTTCCCCTTTTTTTGGCTTTTTTTGGAAGGCAATTGGAGTTAAATGACTTGCCCGAAGTCTTATGGCTAGTTTTTTTGTATGTTAAGTGTCTGAAGCTGGATTTGAATTCAGGTCCTCCTGACTCAAAGGCTGGTCCTCTATTCATTGCACCACCTAGCCTCCCTAGAATATAATTTTCCTTCTGAGAAAAGTTAAAGAAAAGTTAGGAGAATGAAAACTGAGAAAAATCCTTTATGGATTTGTCAATTAAAAGCATACAGATAATCTTGGAGATGAAGTTCATTATTTAAAAATGTCCAGTGATTTTCCATGGATGAAAAAATATCTAGTGATAACAATTACTGACATTCCTATAGTGTTTAAAAGTTTGTGAAGTCCTTTTTATATATTATAGCATTTAAGCCTCAAAGCAACTCTACTAATAACAGCTCAGGTATTATTTACATTTTACAGATTAGCAAACTGAGGCTAAGAATGGCTGAGTCACTCAATCATGGTCACCCAGCTAATAAATGTCAAAGACAGATTCAAGTCTAGATTTTTCCTGACTCTTAAAAAAAATTTGTCAGTGCATCATTCTGCCTGACTCCCCAAAGGAGCAGGTAACTGAAAATATATACAAAAGAAGAGCCCTGTAAGAATAATATGAGAAGTGCTAAGGGCAGACACTATTTATTTGCATGTGTATGTGTGCATATATTGTGTGTGTGTGTGC
>JAQQSW010014882.1:0-12010 GCA_028646575.1 Pseudocheirus occidentalis | reverse complement strand
ATACTCACACATATGTCTATAAAGGAGGCTATGTATGCATATCAATACATATCTGAGCATGTGTATATATGGGTTTATAGAGGACATAAGATCAATTGAATACGAAGGGATGATACTTTAAAAGGCAAATTCTGAGGTGGGAGAGGACTAGAATGAGAGGAGACAGGGAGAGACAAAATGGGGCTAATCATCCCATATGGAAGAGGCAAGGGATAACTGTTACAATCTTACTTTTATTTACTCTTATTGAATCTGGCTAAGGGAAGAAATGGCGTAAACTATAAAATGGGCATCATTCTACACGAGAGAGTAGGGGGCATGGGGATGAGAGGGTAGATGATAGAGGGGAGGGGAGGGTCTGGGGGAGGCATTCTGGATGCTCACACTTCAATAAAGGGAGAGGGACAGAGTAGAGAACAGAACAAGGGGGTGGGAGGGATAGGAAGGAGGGACATATTATCACTGTCACAATATGTCAACTATGAAGATGACCTATATAATTACACCTACATAGCCTGTATTGAATTGGTTGTCTGTCCAGCAGGGATGGGTGACAAGGGAGGAACCTAAAGAACCTAGAATTTAAAGCTCTGAAATACCTGCAACTAGGAATCAAGATATGCTGGGGCTGGGATATGGAGACCCTCCCTGCCTACCAGAAATTTAGAGGGCAGGCTAGGGGAGGGACTCCATGGTTGGAAAGCTGTTTTGGGGCTGGGGTAGGGGAAAGATGGGGAGAAAATTTGTAACAAAAATCTCATAAAAATAAACGATTTATACAAGAAAACAAATGAAATTTATTACATTAAAAAAGAAATAATATGCAGAATACTTTCAGGAAAAAAAACCATAGATTTATTTGAACTCATTCAAAATGAATTGAATAAAATTAGGAGAACATTGTACACAGTAATAGCAACATTTATGGCTAATTACCTGTGCAAGACTAACCTACTTTTATCAAGATTTTTTAAAAGGACTCATGATTTAAAAATGCTATCCACTTCTAGAGAGAGAGCTGATGAACTCTGAGTGAAGACTGAAGCAGACTTTCTAAAACTTATTTTTATTTTTTAATTTCTTTGTATATTTTTTTTTGCAAAATGCATAATATGGAAATACATTTTCATGCATAATCAATATCAAATTTCTTGCCTTCTCAAGAAAGGAGAAATACCAGGAGAAAACAAATTTGGAAATAAAAATAAAAAGGTAATTTTTGTACATATAATTGGTAATAATAATAATGATAGTAATGATAATGATAATAATAATATTAGTAATAATAATAAATCCCTTAACTGCTTGCCCATTCACTTATATAATTCCCTGTTGTGTATATATCTCAAAGAAACAATAGAAAGAAAGAAAGTTTCATTTATGGGAAAATATTTATACCAATTTTATTTGTGTTAACAAAAAACTAGAAACTAGGTGAAGACCAAATTTTGGGAAACAGTTAAACATAATCTGTTTCTATATTTAATTGCACAATAATTTTGTAAGAAATGATAAAATAACAGCTTAAAAACATGGAAAAACTTGAATGAACACAAAATAAAAGGATCAGAAGCAGATCAATTTATAGTTTAACATTAGCATAATAAAAAATGAAAAATTCTGAATTAAAGAAAATCTGATCAACTAAATGATGAACAATAATTTCAGAGATCTGATTAAGAAGAATGATGCTTACCTTTTACAATGATGTTTACCTTTTACAAGGAGATGATGAACTAATCTGAAAACAAAGAATTGGTTTTTGGTTGTGACATATTTGTGGATTTGTGTTGCTTGATGGTGCTTATCTGATAAAGTTATTCTTTTTTCTTCCTTCCTTCCTTCCTTCCTTCCTTCCTTCCTTCCTTCCTTCCTTCCTTCCTTCCTTCCTTTCTTCCTTCTTTCCTTCCTTCCTTCCTTCCTTCCTTCCTTCCTTCCTTCCTTCCTTCCTTCCTTCCTTCCTTCTTTTTTCCCTCCTTCCTGCCATTCCATTTTTGTTCCTGACTTGGGTCACAGAGTTCCATATAAGACCAGCACAATAATGATGTTATTGACAAAATTAAGAAAGGCTGAAAAGTAAAGAGAACTGGGATCAGATCCCACTTATTACCTGTATAATCTTCAAAAAGTCACTTCAATGCTCTAGGCCTTAGTTTCCTCCATCATCATAATAGAATTTAACTATGTGTCTTCTGATGTATCTTCCAACTCTTAATCTATGATACTACAAGTAGCGCAGAACAACCAAAACCAACAAATTGGTTTTGATTATGTCTAATTTAAGGTGATGTTTGGTGCCTTCATCCAGCAGTCAGTTGGAACTACAAAAATGGAATCTAAAAGAAAGGATAGGGATGAACATAGAAATTGCCAGTAATTTGCTATATGTTGGATGAAGGTGTGGGAATAAAAGAGATTACAAAGGAACACAAATATAGAAATTACAACAAAGAAAAGCATAGGACCTTGGGGATATATCTATTTTTGTACTTCAGGAAGAAAATAATAGAAACTAAGGAGTCATTAGCTTAGTAATTGGAAAATAAAGACCCTTGTTCAATTTATGCTTTTGCGTTAATTTCTAGTGTTACCTATTTTTAATTTTTGTCAATTCTACCCTCCCCTGTCTAAAGGTTAATTATAACATATATTAACCAATGAATGAATAAAACATTTATTAAATGATTATTGTGTAAAAAAAGAGTATGCCATGGGGGAGGGAGCTGGGATAATATAGCAGAGTAAAAGCAAGACTCACCAGAGTACTCCTCTAAACCTTCCAAATACCTGTAAAAATGAATAAAAACTTTCTAGAACAGCAAAACCCACAAAAAGACAGAGTGAAACAAATCTCCAGCCCAAGAGAACCTGGAAAATCGACAGGAAACATTTATTGCACAAGGTGAGAGAGGAATATAGGGCACCACAGGATAAGCCAGCACAGACCAGGCCCCATCTGACCCATAACAGGTCTCAGGAACCTGAATCATTGGCAAATTTGGTAGTTTACAAACTTCTCAACTCACAAATTAGGTCACTAGGAAAGGGTTATCAGACCTGAGTAAAGAGGAATTCATTCCTGGCCCCAACAGCTCCAGTCCATGCCAACTGGGAGTAGACCTGGGGAGCGACTGAATCAGCAGTAATGGCAGTGACTCCAGTGGTGGCAGTGGTTGTTTCTGGAGCTCTCAGAACCATGGACAGTAAAGGGAGCAAGCAACTGATCAGAAGGAGATTACAAGGGTCTCTTTGCCAACAAATAGGAAGGACTCTATTGCTTTGCTCAGTCTTAGATGTGGGCCTCAGTCCCGGCTAGCAGTCCTGGGGTAAGAAGGAGCATTATCATTAAAGAGCTTGTGGCAGTAATGGAGGGGGAACCCTTCTCACAATTCCAGGGCAGAAAACAGTGCTTCTGGTCACTCACAGACTATTGCACAGGACAGAAGAGGAATACCTCTCCTTAAATCATTCCACTTGGGAAGAACAAAAAACAAACATGTCCCTAGAAGTATCTCTTCCATACTGGAAGTAGAACCCTACCTTAACAAAGAGCTAAAAAGTCAAGTAATTGGGTAATTAGATAGGAAAATGAGCAACAGTGGGAGACTATCTCTATCTCTATCTCTATCTCTATCTCTATCTGTCTCTATTTCTATCTCTTTCTCTATCTCTATCTCCATCTCTATCTCTATCTCCACCTCTATCTCCATCTCCATCTCCATCTCCATCTCCATCTCCATCTCCATCTATATCTCCATCTATATCTCCATCTATATCTCCATCTCTATCTCTATCTCTATCTCTATCATCTCTATCTCTATCTCTATCTCTATCTACATCTACATCTACATCAACATCTACATCATCTATATGTGTGTATTTATATATAACACATATACATACATATATACACATATTCATATATACATACATACCTCCATCCACATCCATCCATCCACCCACACATATACACACACATATATATGTGTGTGTGTGTGTGTGTGTGTGTACACACACACACACACATATATGTCTGACTAAATAACTTTTCTTTGCTGACAAGGAAGATCAAATCATACAATTGGAAAAAGAAAATCAAATGCCAAAGCTCTTACATTCAAAGCCTCCAAGAAAAAAAAATAAAAGAATTGGTCTGAGGCTATAGAAGGAAAGGATGGAAATGAAATAAGAGTGAAGCAAGAAGATTATGAAAAATTAATCAACAGTTTGCTAAAGGAGACTCTAAAAAACACTGAAGAAATCAACACCTTAAAAAATAGACTAGACCAAATGGCAAAAGCAGTCCAAAAACCAATGGGGAGAAGAATGCCTTAAAAAGCAAATTTTCCAAATGGAAAAGGAAGTCCAAAAGTTCTTTGAAGAAAATAATTCCCTATACATTAGAGTGGAGCAAATGAAATTCAACAACTCTATGAGAAATAAAAAAATTATGAAACAATCAAAAAGATGAAGAAACAGTGTGAAATTTCTCACTGGAAAAATATCTGACCTGAAAAATAGATCCAGCAGAGATAATTTTAAAATTATTGGACTACCTGGAAACCATGATAAAAAACAGAGCCTAGATACCATGATTCAAAAAATTATCAAGGAAAACTGACATGATGTTCTAGAACCAGGGAATAAGATAGAAACCAATCACCTCATCAAAGAAATTCCAAAAGAAAAACTCCCCGGAATATTATATCCAAATTACAAAGTTCCCATGATAAGGAAAAAATATTCCAAGTAGCCAGAAAGAAACAATTCACGTATTGTAGAACCACAATCAGGATACAAAAGCTTTAGAAACTTCTACATTAAGTGATCAGAGCACTTGGATATGGCAGAGGTCATTTTTTTTGTTTTTTGAAGCAAGCTTTTATGATAAAGTTATAAATTCTCTTTACATATAAAAGCCATGTTAAACTTATAAAAATATAGGACCCATTCCCCAATTGATAAATGATCCAAAGATATAATGAGTTTTCAGCTCATATAATTACAACTACCTATATCCATATGAATAAATATTCTAATTTGCTCCGATTTGGAGATATGTAAGTTAAAACAATTCTGAGGTACTATTTCATACCATTTAGAGTAGATAATAGGACAGAAAGGTCAAGTGACACATATTGGAAGTGATGTGGGAAAAAATGAGACATTAACGTACTATTGAAAGACATGTGAATTTAGTAAACTATTCTACAGAGCAATTTGGAACTATTACCAAAGGGCTATAAAATCATGTATACCATTTGACATAGCAATACCATTAGTAGGTCTGTATGCCCAAAGAGATAAAAAAAATGTAAAAGGAACTATGTGTACAAAAAATACTTATAACAGCTCTTTACTGTGTGTAAAGAATTAGAAATCAAGGGGATGCACATCAGTTGGGAAATGGATGAATAAGTTATGGTTTGTAATTGTGGTGGAATTCTATTGAGGCATAAGAAATGATGAGCAGACTACTCTCAGAAAATGCAAGACAGACTTACTTGGATTTATGCCAAGTGAAATGCAATGGATACAAAGTAATAGAAATATTGTAGCATCATCAGGTATGGATGACTTAGCTATTCTTGGCAATACAACAATCCATGACAACTATGAAAAACAGGATGAAAAATGCTACTCATCAACAGAGAAAGAACTGATGGTTTCTGAATACGGATTGAAGCAACATTTTTCAATTTTTACTTTTCATGAGTTTTTTAATCTGTGTTTTCTTTTATAACATGACTATTATGGAAATGTTTTGAATGACTACATACACACACACACACACACACATATATATATATACATATATACATATATACACTACATGGAATTTTTGCTTTCTCAAGGGGGAGAAGGGAGGGAGAAAAAGGGAGGGAGGGAATTTGTAACTCAAAGTTTTAAAGACAAATTTTACAAATTCTTGTTTATGTGTATAAGGGGAAAATGAATACTAAATAAATACAAAAAGAATGTGACATTAGTAAAATATAATTTTGTTTATAACTATACTCTGCTTCCTTGTTTGGGGAAAGAATCCTTAACATTTCAGTAAGAATTCAACATGTTAACAGTCATCCAAAGGTAAACCTTAAAATACAATGTGAAAGCACTTGTCAACAAAAGGCTATTCCATGTAGGTCCACATTCATCAAAATATTTGTTAATGAATAAATGGAAATATCATTAAGAATAATATATATATATATATATATATATATATATATATGTCTTGAAAGCCAAGTTTTAGATTCAACAAATTATTTCAGTACAGTAGGGATTGAAACATAAATGTGAAACATAGTCAAAGACATAGCAGCCGCCCTCAAATCCTTGACAAAGCTAGGATTTCAACCATTATGCCAGTCTCAAAAATCAAACATTTCCTGAGAGAATTGTGGTTTACTTTTATTTTCTTTGCTATCAAACTTGTCTTCTTTTTGATTTTCCAAGAAGAAGCCCAGTTGCGATGGGAAGTCTTCTACAATAGTCCCAATGTAGCTCAACATGTAACCCCTTGGATTTTCAACTTGGCTTCAGCAGTAAGATTCCCATCTCAGTTTGTAGGGTTTCTTTTCATTTGTATGTGAAAGGACCCCTGAGTTCTTTCATTGCGGTCTCTGCCCATGAATATTTTTGGTACTAATGAGTCCCAGAGTGACTCCTATTGCATCAATTCTAATCTCACTTTGTATAACAGCTCCAGTAGCTGTCAAAACAACAACAACAACAACAATAAAATCAACACAACCCTCAGCTTTCTCCTTCTTCCCCATCTGGGACAAAGTCACTTCCTAATACCCCTGGGGAGTCACATTAACTGAATATTCCATGATAAAAACAGTATGCAGACCCTACTTCCCTAGTACCTCCCCCACTAATCAGAGGAGCAATATTACAAGGGATCATAAAATTATAGAATTGGAGCTGGAAGGGACCTCAGAGAACATCCCATCCAACTCCCTCATTTTACAGATTAATATCTATTATGACCTACTTATTACTTAAGTAATTGATGAATCCGTTTGTATTTTCAAAAATGGGAAAACTCAAGATAAAGTGTATTGACTAATAATAAATTAATTTTTAAACTCATAATTGCTGCTCAGCAAGAAGAGCAAGTTATTTTGCTTAGATCATATAGGCTACTCTCTGGGTGCTGACAATATTCTTCCTCACTCTTCTGTTCCAACCTCCCAAAGATCTATTTTATTTTAATGAAATAGTTCATTGTGTCATGATTGCAATTGTCTCATGATTTTTTCCAACTTTTTAAAGAATAATGTGGAAAGTTTTATTTTTCCTCTCTTTTCTTTTGTCTTGGTATCAGCTCTGCTCAGGATAATCTTTGATTCCAGATTCATGAGAACAATAGTAGACTCACAAATCTTGAGAGCCCAATTTAGGCTGAAATAGCCGTATTAGTTAAAACTAAAAAAAAAATAATTTGTTTACAATTTGTCATCTGCTTCTAATTGACTATTCTATCTCATCAACACTAGCTATGAGTACTAAATTAAAATTTATTCTTTCAATCATTTAAAAATGGATAATGTTTTAAATGAAAAAAACATACCCTCAGTAAGGATAATTAATTTTTAAATTTTATTATGACAGGTTAGCCTACTCAGATTTTGCATATAATATGTTCTTTTTTAATTCCCCCCTCTGAATCTGCATTTCCCTTGAATTGTTAATAAAGTTGTTGATTTATTGTCTAAAAGAGGCTACATTAAAAAAGAGAAGAGACAGAATAGTGCCACCCTAAAATCCCTGGGGAAATAACATTATTTCCTATCACTTCACACTTGCCTCAAGAAATGTATAGTGAGGAATATCTCATTCTGTCTCTCCTTTAGGCTTATTTTCCTTTATATTACCTTCCTCAGTTTTTTTTAAATTTCATAGGATTTAATTTTAGAATATCATGATGGGAGGAATTCTTGAAAATCATTATCCATCCCTTACCTTTTATAAGATCCCTGTACAATGTTAATTGAGCTTCTTCTTAAACCACCTTTTAGGAAGCCCATTCCTGCTCCTTCCTCCTCCCCACTCAAGCCAAAGCCTATTTCATTTCTGGATAGCTGTTATTCTTTGGGATCTTTTTTTGTTCATTTGCTTTTGTTTTTCATCATGCTAGATCATACTTTGCCCTTTTGCCACTTAAATCTATTTATCTTAATGAACACAATGGGGACAAGCAGAAGAAGTTAACATTTGCCTTTAGACTCTCTCGCTCCTTATGAAACATAGTCAAGAAATCTTCCTTCAAGAAACCTTTCTTGAATCCTAATGAAAATTCTACCTTTTGGAGTGATTTTTGAATCTTTTAGAATGCAGTGTATTTATCTTTCAATGTATCTCTCTCTCCCATTAGGTTGTAAATTCCTTGAAGGTAGGAACAGTTTCTTTTTAGTTTCTATGCTCAATACCTAGTACAATATTTTTTGAATAGTTAGCACATTTGTTGAATTATACAGAATTGTCCTGAAGTTAATTGTTTTCACATAAAATCCCTCTAAATATTTAAAGATAGATATTGTGTCCTCCCTAAATATTCTGGTTTTTTTGCAAGACTAATAATTCCCATCTACTTCAAACTTATTTGAGATTCAAGTAAAACTAATGAATATTTGCTGCATTCTAAATATAAGCAAGTTGCCATGCCAGGGACTGATAATAACAAGACAAAACTAAATGAAACAAAAAGCAAAAATGAGACCCCATTTGCAAGGATCTCATATTCCAATGGAAAAGACAACAGGTAAATATCTAAAACTATAAAAGATCAAAGAACAGATTAAGTTAAAGGGACAGTGGGGCAATCACTTTGTATATTAGGAGGAAATATTCCTGTGAAAGACCACACTACCTGAATGGGCAAAGCAACCTAAAGAGCATTGGGGTAAGGATTAATGAAGGGAGAAACTGAGGCAATAGTATAACAAATATATATTCCAGACAGACATTGTGGTCAAAACCTAGAAATAGATTAGTTTGGAAAATATCACAAACCTTGTGGAGAAGCATGATTTCCATTATTCTAATTATGCGTGCATCTGGTGCAATTGTCAATTATGTCAAAAGCCTTGAAGGAAGACAATTCTTGTCTTATTTTAATTATGAAGTTGTATTTAAGAACTACCAAAAGAATATATAATACTATACCTGCTTTTCCCAACAAAGAGGATCAAGATGTCAAAGTAAAAAGAATGGAGAATTTTGGACAAAATGACCACTCCATTTTGGAGTTTATGATAGAGCTGGCAGTCAGAAATGGAATTTAAATTATGGAGAGTTTAAATCATAAGTGTCTAGAAAAAATAAAAAATCTACAAATTACTTTAAACACATTATATAATTCCATCCTCACAACATTATGATATAGGTGATATTATTATTCTCATTTTAAAGAGGAGAAAATAATGCAAAGAATTTGAGATGTCCCTATGGTCATGAGACTGGGAAGTGTTTATATCAGGACAGGATATGAGATCAGGTTTGCTTCACTGCAATTTTAACAATATTTTCTTCTATACCATGCTGCCTTATAACCTTTTATAACTTACATTTGTAACGGGGAGGTTAATGATGGGAGGTCAGAACAATCTCAAGAATGCATCTCCATCTGTATCTTAGGCTCTTTGCCTGTCCTTCCAATTCTCTATCTCTCTGTCTCTTCTCTCTGTCTTTGTGTCTGTGTCTCTTTCTGTATATTATATGTATATGCATATACATAATATATGATGTTGCACTATCATATACCATGTTATATGATTAAGCAGGAAAGGTGGAACTGTCCAAAGACCCTTGTGGAGCAATAGCTTATGTATTTTTTTAAAACATGTGGATGGAAATGATGGCAGAATAACAAAGAGAATAGATAAAAAGTGGCATTAGTCCTATGAACAAAATGTAAGAATGATTCACAGTGAGAATGATTTGTGATTACTGATAACAGTAAGTAAAAGTTGGGTGGTTTTTGGTCATTATTGGAACCAAGAAAAATTTAAGGAAGGTCCAGCTATTCATACTGATAGACAATAATAACAAGTAATCAAGAAAAGACAAACTTATTCAGCCTACCTCATTTTTTTCCTTCATAGAACTTCAGATACAAGAGTAGAAAACAAAAAAAAATGATGAAGAAAGATTTGAAAGCCAAGAAAATTGAGGAAGTGGAAAGAAAGCAACTGACTGCCCTCAATGAGTATGAATCACCAAGTCCAGAAACAGGATCTCAGAATATTCAAAAAGAGATGTAAACGTGAGTGTTTTTATGTCCCTAAACATTGTGGGAGGGGAAAACTGTGAGAAAAGGGAAGATTTTCTATAGGATATCAAATATGGAAATTCTGTTTTTGTTTAAAAACTGATAGAATATATTGAAATGTATAGTCAAAGTATCCAAGATTTGGGATTTTGAAGTATCTCTAATTCAAGCCATGACTCTTTACAAATTGCTTTTATGGCATTATAAAAATTGGTTCTCTTTAGGGTGGCTAGATGGCTTGGAGTCACTAGGACCTGAGTTCAAATCTGGCCTCAGACACTTAACACTTACTAGCCATGTGACCCTGGGTCACTCAGCCCCAACTGCCCTGCCTTCCCCTGTCCAAAGCAGAGAAAAAAGATGTTCTAATCTCGAAGATTTATTGTTAGAGAAATTAAATTACTCATTCAGGAAGCTCGTTATACTTTGTGTAGGTTTCATTTTTAGGAAAAAAAGTAACCCTTTTTTTTACTCTTTACACCAAGCATAAATATAAATTTTGACAAGTTTCATTCATATTTTTTATCTTCTAAGACCAAGTAATACAATCTACTTTTTTCACATTGCCTTCAGTGAGGATTTTGACAAATTTTTCTATGATGAACTTGTGAATAAGGTGAAGAACTATGGACTACATGATAGAGAAGTTAGAGGATTTAAACTAGTTAAATGACTGGAAGTTAAGAATGGTAATTAGTGAATTAATTTCAGCTTTTTCTGTTCTAGATTAGACAACTTTGAGCTTTTATCCTTGTTCCTGTGATGGTTAACCTTTTCATTGCTGACTTTTATGAAGATACTATGTTTTTTAAATTTGCAGATAGCCAAAAAAAAATATGGGAAGCATGATTATTACTTTGAATGAAAAAGTCAGTGCCCAAAACTTTCTTGACAAACAAATATAGAGGACCAAAATTTAAAGAAAGGAAAAGTAGTTTAGATAAATGTACAGTGCTACAGTTTAAAAAGAAGCCATCACAGAACCATACAAGATGGTGGAGGTATAGTTAGTCTTTATTTTATCTGAAAGGTTTCTAGGTGCTAAATGTACAAAAAATTCAATATAATTCAACAGTGTAACAAGGAAGCCCTCCTCAAAAAATAATTATGGAGCACTGATAGAAATATAGAATGTGGGCGGAGCCAAGATGGCGGTGTAGAAGCAGCAAAGCACCACAGCTCCCACAAAAACACGCTAAAAAACTCATAAAATGGGACGCTAAACAGATTTTCAAGCTCCAAACCTCTCCACAAGACAGAAAGCACATCTGTTGCTACAGGCAGCACAGTAGGCGGGGCTCTTCCCAGCAGTCTGGAACCCGTGGCCAAAATCCCAGCCGGCTCAGGCCCTGGGGCATCGGGCGGGGAACCACGGCTAGAGGAGAGCAGATGGGCTGCACTGGAGGTAGAGTTACCACATTTATCAGGCCAGAAGACAAAAAGGCTAAGAGAAAGGTCAGTGGATTTTGCTAACTGGGGAGGAGAAGAGCAGGTCCGGCCAAACTGCTCCCAGGGCAAGGAGGCAGCGGGAGGCGGCTGTAGCAGCAGGAACATCTGAGAGCCGCAGACACTTCCACTGGGCTGCTTCAGAGCCCTCGGCCTGCAGATAGCAGGGGGGCTGACGCGATCCATTGGGATCAAGGGTTCTTGCGTTGAGTGGCCTGGATCTGGATCGGGGTCTTGAGTGGTGGTCCTGGGGTGCGCTTTCAGTGAGTCTAAGCTGGGGGT
>JAQQSW010014881.1:0-12010 GCA_028646575.1 Pseudocheirus occidentalis | reverse complement strand
TGGTTCTGCTCTTCTCACTCAGCATCAATTCATATAAGCCTCTCCAGGTAATTATGAAGTCGATCTCCTTCCCATTTCTTATAGCACAATAATATTTCATCACATTCATATACCATAACTTGTTCATCCATTCCCCAATTGATGGGCATCCCTTAAATTTCCAGTTTTTTGCCACCACAGAGAGAGGTGCAATAAATATTTTTGTACACATGAGACCTTTTCCCACTTCTATGATCTCTTTGGGATACAACCCCAAAAATGGTATCACTGGGTCAAAGGGTATGCAATTATTTATAGCCCTTTGGGCATAGTTCTAGATTGCCCTCCAGAATGGTTGTATCAGTTCACAGCTCCACCAACAATGCATTAGAGTTCTGATTTTTCCACATTCTCTCCAGCACTTGTTATTTTACTATTTTGTCATCTTAGCTAAATTGACTGGTGAGATGTGGTACCTCAAAGTTGTTATGATTTGCATTTCACAAATCAATAGTGATTTAGAGCATTTTTCCATATGCTTAAAGATATCTTTAATTTCTTCTACCTCTGTAAATTGCTTGCCTTCACTATTAACATCCCCTTCCTCCATCTTTGATCTTTTCCTAACTACTTATTCCTTTGCTGCTGCTAGAGACTCCCCCATCCTTAAAAAGTTCACAGTAAATCCTACCATTAGCTTTGTTGTTGTTTAGTCATTTATCCCATAAACTATGGCACACCACACCCTTCTATCCTGCACTATATTTCAAAGTCTGTCCAAGTTCGTTGTTTCCATGATACTATGTCCATTTCATCCTCTGCCATCCCCTTTTTGTTTTGCCATCAATCTTTCTCAATATCAGGGTCTTCCACTGTGTCCCATCTTCTCATTATGTGACCAAAATACCCAAGATTCAGCTTCAGTATTTGACTTTCCAGTGAATAGCCTGAAATGAGTGTTTTTTTTAAGTATTGACTTAATTGATCTTTCTGTCCAAGGGACTCTCAAAAGTCTTCTCCCGCACAATAATTTGAAAGCATCAATTTTGCAGTGCTCAGCTTTCCTTATAATCCAACTTTCACAAGCCATATACACTGCTACTGGAAAAAACATAGCTTTGACTCTACAGACTTTTGTCAGCAAGGTAATGTCTCTGCTTTTTAGTATGCTGTCCAGATGTACCATAGCTTTCCTTCCAAGGAGCAAATGTCTTATTTCATGGCTGCAGTCAAGGTCTGCAGTAATGTTTGAGACCAAGAATATAAAATCTGACGGTGCTTCCATTTTTTCTCCCTCTATTTGCTAGGAAATGATGGGATCAGTTGCCAAGATCTTGGTTTTTTTTTTTAATATGTTAAGCTCCAAGCCAACTTTCACACTTTTCTCTTTCACCTTCATCAAGAGATTTCTTAATTCCTCTTCAGTTTCTGCATGAGAGTGGTATCATTTGCACATCTGAGATTGTTTATGTTTCTCCTGGCAGTCTTAATTCCATCTTTTGATTTATCAGCTTGGCCTTTCACTTGATATACTGGGCCTATAAGTTAAATAAAGTGACAGATATGCAGCCTTGTCATACTCCTTTTCCAATCTTAAACCAGTTGTTCCATTGATGTGGTTACCCATAAAGAGGGTTAGGGTTGCTCTGGAGACCCCAGAATACCAACATGCCAGGTCCTGCTGAATGAATTTGACTCAAGTTCTCTCTCAGCCAAAGAAAAGTAAAGTTTATTAAAAGTTCACCATATTGGGTAGACTCTTAAGGAGCCTAGGTATCTGTGATGCTTGCATTGGGCAAGCAGGCCAGAGCAAGTCTGACAGAGTAAGTCTGTGCTAGGTCATTCAATGGTACTCTAACACCATGTGAAGGGAAGATGGGATCTTATGTACAGAAAGTTTGTGGGAGGAATCTAGGGGTGGTCTGTAGAAGGATTTGGGGGAAGGTCTTCTGGAGGAGTCAGATGAGGTCAGATACCAGTAATGAGTGATTAAGGGTGGGAAGTTGCTAGAGGCTACCTGGAGCCCACAGACAATGGTGGGCCCTGGCCAGTTCAAGGGTGGGAACTGGAAGATAAAGGGTGGGAAACTGTTGGAACAAAGGAGGGCTAAAGACTTGGCTTGGGCAGAGTCACATCTCTAAGGCCTATGACCTCAGGCAAATGCCTTCTGTGGGAAGATTTAAGGAGAGCTCAAGGGGGCTACCAGAGCCTGCACCTTATAAGCATGTTTGGTTCTGTTGCTTCTTAGCCCACATACAGTTAAGATGATATGTTACTGGCATCACTGTGAGAATTTGCCACATTTCATTGTGATCAACACAGTCAGAAACTTTATTGTAATCAATGAAGCAAGTAGATGTTTTTTTCTGGAACTCCCCTTGCTTTCTCCATAATCCGATTATGGTTTTCAACTTTCCTAATGCTGTGACCCTTTAATACAGTTCCTCGTGTTGTGGTAACCCACAACCATAAAATTATTTTCATTACTACTTCATAACTTTAATTTTACTACTGTTATGAATCTATCTGAAATGCAGGATGTATTTTCGTTGTTACAAATTAAACATAACCCACCTCTGAATGTTGGCAGTTTGGTCTCTGGTTCCTCTCTCTCTTCAAAAATCAGTCTGTTCTGGTAGTTCTTGGTTCACATATTGCTGAAGCCTAGCTTTCAGAATCTTAAGCATAAAATGGCTAGCATGTGATATGAGTGCAATTATTTGGTAATTCATACATTCTTCAGTATTGCCCTTCTTTAGAATTGGGACATAAACTGATCTTTTCCAATCCAGTGGCCGTTGTTAAGTTTTCCAAATTTCTTGATATAATGAGTGCAGCATTTTAACAGCATCATCTTATAGAGTTTTAAATAGCTTAGATGAAGTTCGACCAACTCCATTAGTTATATTGTTAACAATGTTTCCTAAGGCCCAGTTGACTTTATTCTCTAGGATGTCTGGCTCTAGATCAGTAAACAAACCATCCTGAGTGTGAGTAACAAATTTATTCTATAGTTCTTTTGTGTATTCTTGCCACCTCTTAATCTTTCCTGCTACAGTTAGATCCCTAACATTTTTGTCTTTTATCGTGCCCATTTTTGCATAAAACTTTCCCTTGATAGCTCTAATTTTCTTGAAGTGATCTCTTGTCTTTCCCATTTTATTGTTTTCTTCTGTTTCTCTGCATTGCTCATTTAAGAAAACCTTATCTCTTCTTGCTCTTTTATTGAATTCTCCTTTCAGTTGGGTATACTTTCCATTTGTCCTTTCCCTTTTGTTTTCCTTCTTTCCTTAGCAAAAAAACTGTATCAGACAGCCATTTTGCTTTCTCGTTCTTTTTCTTTGGAATGATTTTTTGTTGTTGTTGCCTCCTACAATATTGTGTTCTTCAGGCACTCTGTCTACTAGGTTTATTCCTATTGTCCTATATTTCTCCTCAACTTTGTGCCTAAACTTCTTGAGAAAGCTGTGGGGCAGGGGGTGAGGTGGGGCAGCGGTGGCTCTACTTCCTCTCTATCCCTCCTTTAAACACATTCCTAATATCTCTTTTGATTTCTTTGATTGAATTTACTGTTCAAAGATACCAGTGATCTTTTGATTGCCAAATCTAATGCTTTCAGTCTTCATCCTTGACCTCTTTGCCACATTTTACATTATTGACCACACTCCTTTGATAGTCTCTCCTCTGGGTTTTTATGACACTGCTCCCTCCTGGTTCTAGTTTTTCTTGTCTCGGTCTTCTTTGCGGGTTTTTTTTTTTAAATCCATGTTAATTGCCCACTAAGTATGGGCAAATCCCAAAGCTCTGTCTTGAGTTTTTCTCTCTACTTTCACATGGTGATCTCATCATCTCCCATCCTCTCTGTGTAGATGGTTCCCAGATTGATATATCTAGTCCTAATCTCTGACTTCACTATCAATTAACTGTTGGTAAACATTTCAAACTAGATTCCTTGAAGGCATCTCAAAATTAACATGACTCTTTATCTTTGCCCCAAAAAGCCCTCTCTTTCTAAACTTTCCTGTTACTTTGAAGGGCAGCACAATCCTTTGTAGTCATCCAGCTTCCTACATTCTTCACTCATTCACCCCACTTATCCAATCCTTTGCCAAATCTTGTTGCTGCTTCTACTTGCATATGCTCTTTTCACACAGTCACAACTCTAGATCATATTCTGACACCACTTTTCCTGGACTGTTGAAAATAGCTTACTATTTGGTTTCTCTAAGATTTCTCTCCATTCCAATCTATCCTTCACAGAACTGCCAAGATGACTTTCACAAAGAACACATCTGACCACGTCTATCCTCCCTCAATAAACTCCAATGACTTTTTATCTCCAGAATCAAATAGAAATTCCATTGTTTGACATTTAAATCTCTTTACAATTTGGACCCTTCCTACCTTTCTAGTTTTTTACACATCATTTCCCTCTGTGCATAGCATAGTCAAGCTACGTTGGCCTTTTTGCTGTTTTGCAAAAATATGGTACTCCACTGTCTTCTATACCTTTGGCTATCCTCCATTCGTGGAATGCATTCCTTCCTCAAATTTGTTTCCTGGAGTCCCCAATTTCTTTCAAAACTCAATTAAGTGCCACCTTCGACATGAAGCTTTTTTCACACACACACACACACACACACCCCTAGCTGCCCCACTTTCTTCCTAAAACGACTGTATATTTGTTTTGTCTGTATTCTCTCTCTATGTGTATATATATCTCATCTCCCCAATTAGAAATCTAATCTTTGTGTCTCTAGTAATTGCAAGTGCTCAGTAAAAGCTTTTTGATTGATTTAATGACTAAATAAATGGTAGCACTATATGGAGGTAATAGTGTTTTATGTTGTTACTGTAAATAACAACAAATATAAAGAATTCAGAGGAACTTGGGGAGACTTGAAGGAAGTAATGCATAAGGAAGGAAAACAAAGCCAAAAGATAAATGTACACAATTAGCATTATGATGTAAATGAAGACAGTATTAAAAATATTAAGTGATATATGTAATGTCATTAACAAATACTCTTTAAAAGTATTACCTACTGATAATGAAAACCTGATTCTTGAGTTGCAGATACATCTGTAATGGGGAGACATTTGAAACCTTTACAGCATGGCAAAACATGCTGGAGCTTGCATTTCAATGATATAGTCTATGAGAACCCAGCACCAGATATGTCCACAGCACCATGAATGAATGAATAAATGAATGAATGAGAAAGTCCTATATCTAAAGCACCTTGTTAGGTGTTGGGGTTATAAATAGAAAAACAAGACACTCCCTGCTCTCATGGCCCAATGGAGGAAGCAACAAAGTGGGATGTTTCAACAACAAATTGGATGTAAAGGCCCTTTTGCTTTTAAGATACAGCAGCAAAGCAAATGGTAATGTATCACTGCTGTATGTTACATGTGAAGGGATATATGACTCCTCCTTGGTGGAAACTTTGAACTGGGAACAGGAAACTAGCATAATAATAGTGGAAGGGGGGTGGTGGCGGCTAATAGAAGCTGCAGTGTCCAGACTGAGGAAGTATTAAGGGTGAATGGAAGACTACCCTGCACCCTGATGAAGGACAGCCTCAGGAAAAAACAAAGACTACTTAGTACAGCCAACTGCAGAGTTCTATAACCAGGGAGCACTGTAAGTGTAAGCCAGCAGCAGGACTTCAGGGAAGCAAGGTCAGGACCAAACAGAGCTTGATCACTCCTACCATGAGTATGAGATGGGGCAGAGTCTGACCTTGGCATGTATCAAGTCAAGAACCATAGAGATATGAGTAAACAGAAAAAAGACATCAGATGGTATGAAGAAATGTTATAGGTCAAGAATCATACTCTCAGAAAGCCCAGGAAGAGAATAACTACACAACTTCTACAAGTAGAGCCTCAAGAAGAAAATGGCATTGACTTCAAGCATTCTGCAAAAAATGAAGCACAAAATTATAAATGGAATGTGATATATGGAGGAAAGAATTGGAAAGAAAATTAATGGCTTATAACAGATATAACTTACCAAAGAGATTGGCCAGAAAGGCCAATCAGGATATAATAATTCCATGAGAAAACATGAAATATTAGAACAAAAGCAAACTATTGAAAACATAGAAAATGTAGGTTATCTATTATCAAAAACAACTGACCTAGGAAACAGATAAAGGATGCATAATCTAAAATTAATTGGACTACCTAAAAACCACTACCAAAAAAAAGAGCTGTTTACCCTAATTCAAAAAAATCATAAATGAAAACAGCCTAAATCTATTAGAATCAAAGGAAAAATGAAAATAGAGAAAATAAAGAGATTCTGCAACTGATCAGATCTTGAAATGAATCGCAATTTAAAACTTCCAGGAATCAAAATGGAGAGACCCAAGTCAAAGAAAAAAATACTGCAAGCAGCCAGAAAGAAATAATTTAAAAACCTCAGGAACCACAGTTACAATCATGAAAGAATTAGAAGCTATTGCTATAAAACAAAAAAGATCTTGGAATATGATACTCAAAAAGGCAAAAGATAAAAGGCTTTCAACTAAGAATAACTTAGTCTACAAAACTGAGTATAATGTTAAAAGGAAAGCAGGGGCCTTTAATGGAAAAGGGGTAGAAACTTTGAAATGCAAACACAGGAGTGAAGAGAAACCTAGAAAGATAAATACATTTAAGCAACTAGAAAGAGCTGAATGATGATGAAGGACCTATCTTCTAAAAGGGGGAGAATAATCAAATTAGCCTTAAAAACTCAATGTTTTCAAGGGTCATAGAGTTTAGAGAATTAAGTGAGACAAGCAAAGGATGTGGAGGTAGATTTATTTTGTTTTCATGGTTATTAATATATGAAAAAGGGATACATGAAGGAAGAAAGGAGAAAAAAAGGGAACTTAACATTTCTCATAACTGACATACAAGAAGAATATAGAAACATGGAAGAAGTGAGGGGAATGAGGCCTCATGAATTAGGCAAAGGAGGCAAACACCCTAAGTTTGGTATAGAAAAAAGGTTAAATTTAATAGAGAAACATATAGGACATAAAAGTGAGAGGGAGGGTAGTATTGCTGAATAATCACAAGCAAAACACACCATCTTCAGAGAGTGGATCTTGAAAGTGAATTAAAAGGGAAAAGAAAAATGGGTAAGAACCAGTGTTTGGGATATGGGTGAGGGGAAGAGAAGAGGAACAGTGGAATGTATTTCCATTCCAGTTCAACTGTAGATCACTAGCATTAATCATAATACTCTTTCACCACTCTCTTCCTTGTAAAAAGAAGACAGAGGGACAAAGAAAAGAAAGCTAGAAAAGGTTAGAATGGACGGAAATTAGCAATCATCATGAACTTGAATGGGATGAACTTACCCATAAGACTGAAGAGCATATAAGAATGGATTATAAAAAGAACCAAATAGTATATTGTTTACCAGAAAAATACCTGAAACATAAAGCAATATAGATATAAATTAAAAGATTATCATAGACTTTATTATGCTTCAGGTAAATTCAAAATATGCACAGGTACTATATACAAAAAATCTAACTGTGTATAGCCCTTTGCCCAAAAGTACTACTCCTATGTTACTACCACTGGAGATCAAAGAAAGAGGGAAAAGACTTGTAGGCATACACATATCAATAGCTTCATTTTTATTATAATAAAGAAGCAGAGACAAAGTTAGTGCCCATCATTTGGGAAGTGTTTAATTTATTGTATATGAATGTAATGGAATACTATTGTATTGTAAGAGATGTGAAAGGGATGATCTTAAAGAAACCTGGAAGGACTTGTATGGACTAATGTAGAGTCAAGTAAGCAGAAACAGTAGAAACAAAACAGAATTGTACATTGACTACAACACTTTAAGGAAAAAAAATTGTGAAAAGTTTAAGAACAGCGATTAACACAGTGACCAGTTATGACTATAGGAGACATCCCAACTTGTCATAGAGGTGATGGACTAAAGGTGCATATAAAATATAAGACATATATTTTCAGATACAGGCATTGGTGAATTTGTGTTTTTAAAAATTCAATTTTATTTTACTTTCACTTCTAATCGTTTCCCTTCTCTTCCCTACTCATTGAAAAGGTCAGGAAAAAAATACAAATATGTATAGTTCTGCAAAACAAATTTCTGCATTAGCAATGTCCAAAAAAGCAGGAAAAGAAAAACAATGTTTCACTTTGCACTCTCAGTACATTAGGTCTCTATCAGGAGATGAATAGCATTTTTCATCCTAAGTCTTTTGGAATAGTAATTGTTCATTGTTTTGATCAGTTAAAACATCTTTTGAAGTCGATTATCTTTACAGTATTACTGCTGTTGTATAAATTGCTCTTCTGATTCTGTTCACGTCAGTTTGCATCACACAGCATACAAATCTTCCCAGATTTTTCTAAAACTATCTCCTTCATCATTTCGTATAGCACAATAGCATTCCTTCGCTTTCATATACTGTAACTTGTTCAGCCATTCCCCAGTTGAGGAATATCTCCTCAGTTTCCAGTCCTTTGCTACCACAAAAAGAACTGCTATAACTATTTTTTGTATATATGGTCCCTTTTTCTCTTTCTTTTATCTGGGGGGGGGGGTATAGACCTAGTAGTAAAAGTGCTTAGTCAAGGGGTATAAACAGTTTAATAGCTCTTGTGGCATAGTTCTAAATTGCTTTCCATAATGATTGGATTGGTTTACAACTCCACTGTTTTCTCATGGCTACTCTAGCATTTGTCATTTTCCTTTTTTGTCATCAAATTTGTTTTTACGTGATTGTGCTTATTTATTACAACAGGACTTTTTTTTTTGGCAGGGGGCAGAATTTGGTGCTCAGGTCAAGGGTGATGCTTTAAATAGTGATGCTTTAAAAAAAGGAAAGAAAGAAAAAAAATCATGGAATTTTTAAGAACATCAGATATAAGAGAGCAGAAGGAAGTTCCAAAGTGGACACAAACAGGAAGGGAAATATCTAATAGATTAAATATGAATTACAAAAAAACCATATGTAATGTAAAGACAATGTATGTATCACAGAAGTTCACAATTTCATATGTCAGTATAATCTTTATTGTTTTGTCTTTAATATTGAAGCATTCATCTTTGCTGATATTTGTTAATTTAAAATAGAATATTTAAGTTCACTAAGGAAACCTGAAAGTTCTAGTGGATTATAAATCTAATATGTAAATTTTATTTACACACACACATATACACATACACACCTAGATGTATATCTATGAAAATGTATTTTTTGAGAGAAGCATAAATGTGATGAGTGATTATAATCTGTTTATGAGTCTCCTTTATAATGAACTCAAATTTTCCGGTTATAATTATTGTGAACAAGCTAGGAAACATTGTATATATGATTCTTCCTTGTAAAGCAAAGTAAAAATATAACAGCTATCTTTTTTTTTTAAGCAATGTTATCCAATTTGTATTCCAAAGTGCATTTGAATCATGACTTTTCTCTTGTATAATTTATATTGATCAAATGGAGAAGCCGTATAGAACTGATAAAGGAATAGGGGATTTGAAATCAGAGAATGAATTCTCTTCCAACTTGAAATCCATAATCTTATGAAACAATTTAGATTTTAAAAGAAAAGAACAGAAGAAGAAAGAGTAGATACTTGGGAATAAATATAAAAGGAGGGCATAGCCATTTCCTAATGTGAGAAATACCATAACTTAGAATGAACTAAGGACCACAAAAGGTGCTTTAAAAAAAAAATAACAACTTCATTAGGTACTGTAAATAGGTCAAAGAAAGGATGTATGGGGTAGATAGAACAAGATCATCAACAACAGAAAGAAGTCAGGGCCATTCGAATCTTACTTTGCTTCTTTTAGTGCTAAAAAATGATTATCTTCTCAAAACAGTATATGAAATAAAAATGTTCAGTAGAGGACCAAAATCCAGGATAAATGAGGGGATGAATTCAAGTCAACAGGCCTTGACAAAGTTTATCAACAGGGTACTGAATGGCCTAGTGTAATTTGATTATTGAAGAACTCCCAAGTAAAATTTTAAGTATTTAGATTATTCTGCAGATTTGTGTTTTAAATAGGAATTTAAAATAAGTATGTTCATGTGTCTTTTTCAGGTGTGTCTTGAGAGCATACTGCTTGTCATTTCTGATGATACAATGGTATTTTGTCACAGTCACATACCACAGCTTGTTCAGTCATACCCCATTTGATTGGCATCCCTTCAATTTCCAATTCTTTGCCACTCCTGAAAGAACTGCTATGAATATTGTTGTACATATAGGTCCTTTTCATTTTTGTTTTTTAATCCCTTTGGGATACAGACCTCCTATACTTCATGGATGGACTTCTCTTCAGATGTGATCTTATACCTCTCCTTTGATCAGCTCTCCTAAAATATAAGGTATGTACCACACTGTACCTAGCTTTCCATTCCTCAGCAATGAACTCCATGGGATATGATTACATTCTGTCAAGGTTCCTTTGGCAAGCAGTTCTTTCTTATTAAGCAGGTTGAGAAGAATGATATAAATGCAAGCTATTTTTATTAGGGTCCAAATTCACAGATATATTGTACTTTTGGCCAAATTTCTTTTCCTACCTGCCTTTAAAATAGAGGTTGTAGAGTTATCCTTTCCACATCACAGGGGTGAAACAGCAATCAGTTTAGCAGATACTTAGCACTTAGTAAGTTAGGGGTAAGTATGGAAGGCCTGAGCTCAGTATGGAAGGTGTGAGCCCTGTCCACTGTTGAGAAGGCGTGAACTCCCCTGTTGACATGGAAGAAGGGGATTGGTTGAGACAGGAGGCCAATGTATGTATATAAAGAAGAATTCCAGAGACAGAAAGACAGAATTGGATTTTCCTGTTGGAAGAAGCAGGATTGTCTCAGTATCTGGGAGCTGAACTGCTGGTCTGAAGAAGAGAGTTGGAGTTTTCTTGAGAGACAGAGAGAGAGAGAGAGAGAGAGACAGAGAGAGAGACAGAGAGAGAGAGAAAGTTTCTCTCCTAGCATCTGAAAGGTGACTGAGAACTGAGATGGAGTTTTCCTGGGACCAGAAGGCCAATATTCCTTTTGGGTCCTAGGGCCAGCTGAACTGCTGGAGGGCTGAAGAAGCATGACCAGGATAAAACTTTGTTTGTTCATGGCCTGGCTGATCCTTGAGTTCTAGGCAAGAGAAGTGGTGAAGAGTTTGAGATGTGCTAGACCCTGTGAACTTCAGTGTGTGCCAGGGACTGTCCTGAGGACTGGACAAGGACCTGGGATTTGTCTACCTCTGAGGACTGGATGAGAATCTGGCAGCTGTCTGCTTCTGAATCCAGGTGACTGTTTGGTGGATTTGGGAGGGAGCTGGGACCATGGAAGGGGATCCAGGGAATCAGAGAGACCACCCAGAGTCAAGACGAAGAAAAGGCTTCCCCTTGGATGAAATTGAGGTTTGCTGGACACCAAGGGGTGAAGGGTTTGTGTGGTTTTCTAATGATTGTATTTAATGACTGATTGAGTTGATGTATGATTGCTCCACTAGTGGAAGAATGATTATTGTATTTTGAATTGATTGAATGATTGAGTATTGATGACTGTATTATGAATTGATTGAATGCTTTGTTCTAAATATTGTGACCACTGTAGTGAAAATGATGTGGCCATTCTTTTTTTAAAATTTAATTTAATTTAATTTAATTTTTTTATTTGTTTTCTTGTTTACATCATTCATTTTCATGGCATTTTTGAATTACAAATTTTCTCCCTGTCTTGCCCCTGCCCCAACCCTAAAACAGCAATCCCACTGTAAAGCCCCTCCTCTGCTCTGCTCTCTTACTTTCTGGTAAGGCAGGGAGGGTCTCCCTATCCCTGCCCCTGTATATCTTAATTCCTAGTTGCAGGTATTGCAGAACTTTAAATTCTAGATCCTTTTGATTCCTCCCTTGTCACCCACCCCCACTGGAAGGACAATCAATTCAATACAGGCTGTGGATGTGTGATTGTACAGGACATCTTCATAGTGGACATATTGTGACAGTGATCATCTGTCTCTCCTTCCT
>JAQQSW010014880.1:0-12010 GCA_028646575.1 Pseudocheirus occidentalis | reverse complement strand
CCTGTATTGAATTGCTGCTCCTCCCAGTGGGAGTGGGTGACAGGGGAGGAATTGCAAGAATCTAGTATTTAAAGCTATACAATTAAATGCAACTGGGAAATAATACATACAGGGACGGGGGCAGGGAGGAGCTCCCTGCCCTGCTAGAAAGCTAGAGACGTGTTGGAGGAGGGCATAAAAGGGAACAGATTGTGGGAGGGGCCTTACAGTGAGATCAATGTTCTGGGCTGGGGGGTAGGGACAAAAAGGGGAGAAAATTTGTAACTCAAAAACCTTGTGGAAATGAATGATGTAACCAAGAAAATAAATTAAAATTAAAAAAAAAAGAACCTAAAAAAAACCAAACAAACAAACAAAAAAAAGAAAGAAGGACAAAGTGAAAGGTCAGTGGAACTCAGCTAAATTTGAGGGAGAAAATCGCTCTAGCCGAACTGGCTCCAGGATAAAGAAGCTGCAGAAGCAGTGGCCCTGCAACCACGTCCATGTGGCTGCTTCAGAGCTCCTGGCCTGCAGACTGCAGGGGGGCCAAGCTATCATTCAGAGGTTAAGTGCTTTTGCATTAAGTGGCCTGGATCTAAAGCGTGGTCTTGGGTGGTGGTCTTGGGTGGTGGTCCTGGGGTGCGTTTTCAGTGAGCCAAAGCTGGTGGGGACTGCAGCAGCCTCCTAATAGCTCTAGCAGCTGTGAAATCCCCAGCAATTTGGGAAAGAGCTTTCCACCCTGGAAGCAGAGATTCACAGAGCTAAAAAGTCAAGTAATTCACTGGCAGCATGAACAGGCAAAGGAAGCAAAGTAAGAACAGCAGTGGAGCTCTAGAATCCTTTTTTGGGACAAAAAAGATCAAAGCATGGAATGGGAGGAAGACAACACAGTCAGAACTCCCACACCAAAAGCTTCCAAGAAACATGTGGGCTGCCTACAAGCCATAGATGAGCTTAAGAAGAATTTTGAAAACCAAATAAGAGAAGTGGAAGAAAAATTGGGAAGAGAAATGAAGCAAGAAAATCATGAAAAGAGTGTCAACAACCTAAAATAGATTAACTAAAATTGCAAAAGAGGCCCAAAAAGCGAATGAGGAGAAGAATTCCTTAAAAAGTTGAATTTGCCAGATGGAAAAAGAATCTCAAAAGCTTTCTGAAGAGAATAATTCTTTCAGAATTAGAGTGGAGCAAATGGAAGGAAATGACTTTATGAGAAATCAAGGTACTATTATACAGATCCAAACAAATGAAAAAATAGAAGGCAATGTGAAATACTTCATTGAAGAAACAACTGACCTGGAAAATAGATCCAGGAGAGATAATTTAAAAATTATTGGACTACCTGAAAGACATGATCCAAAAAAAGAACTTAGAAAATGTCCTTCAAGAAATTCTCAACAAAAATTGCCCTGATATTTTAGAACCAGAGGGCAAAATAGAACTTGAAAGAATTCACCAGTCACCTCTTCAAAAAGATTCCCAAAAGAAAACTCCTAAGAATGTTATAGCTAGATTCCAGAGTCCCCAGATCAAGGAGAAAATATTACAGGTTGCCAAGAGGAAGAAATGTAAATTCTGTGGAAACACAATTAGGATAACCCAGGATCTGGCAGCTTCTACATTGAGGGATATAAGTGCCTGGAATTTGATATTCCGGAGATCAAGGGAGCCAGGATTAAAACCAAGAATCACCTACCCAGCAAAATTGAGTGTAATATTCCAGGAGAAAATATGGTCCTTCAGTGAGGTGGAGGACTTTCAAACAATTTTGCTGGAAAAATCAGAATTGAAAAGAAAATTTGATGCTCAAATACAGGAAGTATGAGAAGGTAAACATGGAAACGAATTCATAAGAAACTTAATCAAAGTATAACTATATGCCAACACAGAAAAATGATAATTGTAACTTATGAAACTTTTCTCAGTATGAGAATAGGTGAAGGGAATACAAATGCACATATATGTATGTATGTATGTATGTATATATGTGTGTATGTATGTATACCTACACATATGTCTATATAGAAGGGTTTAAATATGCATATAAATACATATCTGAGTATGTGTATATATGTATACGTAGAGGGCACAGGATCAATTGAATAGAAAGTGACAATAGTTTAAAAGGTGAAATTCTGAGGTCTGAGAGGATTAGAATGAGAGGAGACAGGGAGAGACAAAATGGGGTTAATCATCTCATATAGAAGAAACTAGGAATAATTGTTATGATGGAGGGGAAGAACAGGAAGGCAAAAGGGAAAGGATCAACCTTACTGTCATTGAATTTAGCTTATGTAAGGAATGACATAAACTCCAAAGTGGGTATCTTACCACACAGGAGAGGAGGGGAGGCTAAAGTGGGGGGGGGGGAGGGTAGCTGGAAGCACACACTTTTGTAAAGGGACAGGGACAGGGTAGAGAATAGAACAAGGGGAGGGTAGGCATAGGAAGGAGGGACATATAATCAGTCTCTCACAGTATTTCCACTGTGGAGATGTTCTGGGTAATTACACATGTACAGCTTGTATTGAATTGCTTGTCCTTGAAGTGGGGATGGGTGATCAGGGAGGAAGGGAAAGAATCTAGAATTTAAAGTTCTATAATCAAATGTTAAAATCAATATGTATATATGTTATTATTATTAACTTCATTCAACTGGGAATTAAGATATACAAGCACTGAGGTAGCGAGACCCATCCTGCCCTACCAAAAAGTCAGATGGGCGATGGGGAGGATATAGGAGAGAGCAGATTGGGGGAGGGACTATTAAGTGGGATAGCTGTTTTTGTGTGGTGGGTTGGGGAAAGATGGGGAGAAAATTTGTAACTCAAAATCTCTTGGAAATGAGTGATGAAAGAAAATTAATAAATTTTTTAAAATGATTGTTCATTTCCCTCTTCCCTCTTATCTCTGACTTTCAGAAAAGAACCCATTCCTGAGACGACTTCTTAATTTGATTTCCTTGGTGCCCTTTGAAAATTTTAAAGTTCTTATAAGGACATTTGTTTGTTTTGTTCCATATTAAAATATTAGTACTTTCCCGTCATGTATCTCCCTCCAATTGCTCAGTAAATGTACCTAATTTTTCTTAACTCCTGTATTTCTATCACAGAGTTACTACCTAGCCATGTTTGTTTTTTCATCAGATGAGTTTAAAAGTTTCTATTCTATTAAAGAATCATTTTTCCTCCTGGAGGATTACATGTGGTTGTTAGAGAAAGTTTTTCTTGGTTGTAAACCTGTACCTTTTGCCATTTGGAATATTGTATTCTTAGATCTTACATTTATAATTGAAGCTGCCAAGTTTTGTGTGATCTTGACTATCATTTCTGGCTACTTATATTGCTTTCTGCTTGCTTGGTAGTACTTTTTTCTTTGATGTGGGAGCTTTAAATTTGGACCATTTCTTGAGATTCTATTTAGGATACCATTGGTGAATTTTTTTCTGCCTTTACTTTGCCCTCAGGTTCTATTAGGCTTGGGCTGTTTTCATGCATAATTTTTAAAAAAATAATGACCAGGGCTTTGTTGTTATTGTTGTCATTTGTTGTCTTGTTTTAATCATGGTTTTCAGGGAGTCCACTGAGTCAGAAATTATCTTTCGTTGATCTTTTTTCCTTATCACCTGTTGTTTTCGTTTTTGTTTTTTTAAATATCAGAAATCTTATATTTTCTACTTTTTGGTCTTGTTTTTATTTTATTGTTTCTTACTGTTTCATAGAACTATTAATTTCTGCATGGTGTATTGTACTCCTCAAGGAGTCAAGCTGATTTTTTGGTAGGGTTTCCTTTTTCTCCTAAACTAGTCATTCTCCTTCCAGTTCTTTACCCCAGGTTTTTCTTTCTTTTCTTTTCTTGTTTTAAATCTCTTGCTTTTCTTTTAAATGTTTATTTAATTCTTGTGGAAAATTCCTTTTTTTCCTAAATGTCTCTGCGTGAAATTGTTAACTCTTTTGCTTTTTGATACATTTTGATCATTTTGATTGTTTTTGAATTTTGGTGTTCTTTTAAAATTTATCTGTCTAGGTGTAATTCCTGAATTGGATTTTGTGCAGGAAGTATCCTTTATCTCTCTTGACCTTTTTGATTGGTTTGATCAGCTTTACTTGAATTCATCCTTTGTTCCTAGGCTGATCTCTACCTTTCAGTGTTTGGCTCCTTGGGACTTTTGAGATTCAGTGTTGGGTCTTTAGAGCCCTTCTTGAAATATCTGGAAAGGTAATAGTGACCTCAGATCCTTTAGAACTGACTGAGCTTTCTTGGTCTTAAAATTATGAAGTTCCTTGGCCAACTTCCATTCTCTGGGGGCTTTCTGCATACTCAGAGGCTTCTTTAGAAGAGCCGTCTCTATTCTTGCTCCCTCTAGACACAGATCTTTGCAGAGTACATGTATTGCTAGCCCATCTCTGGTTATATGGGAGGCTGTACTGTGCTGATTCTAACTTTCCTGATGCTGACCAACTTTGTCTTGTTCTAGGATGGAAGAACTAGTAGTGCCTTCTCAATTTGATTTTTGGATTATTATTTGATAGACTAGGTGTGAGTTTAGGTGGGTACTGTTAAAACATCTATCTTTTTTAAAGAAATCTTTGGTTTTTACTTCAATAAACATTTGAAACTTTGTTATATATATATATATATATATGTGGTGTTAATTTCATTTAAGATGGGTGGAATGAACTAAGCTGTTTTTCCCCATAAAAAATTCATCCCGAAAACCTCTCTGTAGAGCTGTGGGATCCTGCACAATCATTAAAATTTTCTGAACATTAGTTTCATCACCTGTAAAATGATTATATAATTTATGTCACACAGCCCTTTGAGTCGGATGAGTGCTTTTTAAAACACAAAGTTCTAGGTTTTGTAGTGGATGGAGTGCTGGCCTTTGGATCAGGAAGACCTAAGTTTTGAATCCTGCCTGAGTCATTTAATAGCTCTGTGACTGTGCACTTGTTTCTTAATCCCTCTTATGCTTAGTTTTCTCATTTGTAACATGGGAATAATAATATCTCCTTACAACATTGTTGTGGTGTTCAAATGAGATAATGTACCTCTTGGTCTGCAAAGTCCTTTATATGTGTTATCTCATTTGTCTGAGCAGGATTTATACTTAGGTCTTCGACCTAAATCCATTCAATGCACAGTGCCACTTGTACAAAAAGTATTTTGCAAACCTTTAAACACTATGTAAATGTTAACTATTATTTTTAAAGGTAAGTTTCTATTGTTTTAACTATTGTATTTCTAGATAACAAACTGTAAATTACAGATATGTTGAATTCTTTTGTACTGTATCATTTGCCAAAATTAATCATTTCCTTTGGTGTTATCATGAAATGACTGATTGATCCACTTAATTGGTATGGAATACGAAGATAAACCTCACATTCTCAACAATCAGGTTAAAATAGTGAGCTCACAGTTCATATTATAAACATTTGTGTCTACTTATTACATTGTGTCTACTTATTTGTGTCTACTCCTTTTTAGAGTTTTTTTAACTTCATTGCACACTGCATTGTTGGGAAACCAAGAGCATTAATAAAAGTGTTCAAAAAATGCAATTTAATTCCTTTAAGTTTGATCTCATTGGTTTTGCTTCCTCATTATATGTTACCAAGATTATTTTGGTTCCTGATGGTTAGACTTTATACATGCAGAGAATACAAAATAATTGCTTGTTTTATTAAATTGGGTTAGAATATAAACTTAAGGTATCATGTTTATTTCCATGTACTTCCCTTTTTTTAGAGCAGGCCTGTTCACTTTCACCCAAAATGGGTAGCCCATAAAAATGTAAAGGATGTTTTTCTCTACATCTTTTATGGGCCACCCAAAATCCTTTGGTGAGTTGCAAGTTGTGCAGGCCAATTTTAGATTATATAAGATTCTTTTGCATATCATTTACCTTTTTTTTGGCTTCTTTTGGTTGTGTCTCATGAAATGCAAGAGTAGAATATTAATATTCAATTCTAGCTTTTTTCCTAATTATCGGTTGCTCTTATAAAATAATGTTGAAATTAGTGAAATGAATTTTCTTGATTACCTCTGCTTTCTAATATTCATCTTTTTTTTCCACAAGAAGCAGCATGGAATAATTGGTGGAAAAATGGCCTTAGAAGTGAGATTCAAATTTTATCTGACACATACTAATTGTGTGATCCTGGACAAGTCAGCTAACCTCTCAGTGTCCTAGCTAGTTATAAGACTTAAATTTGAAGATCAGGTGATGATTTATATTGATCGAGATAGTTTCTTCACTGGGAGTTCTCTCTGTCAGATCCAATTTAAAAAATCTATTATCCATTTCTCTCCTCCCCTCCCTATCCCTTCTTTCCTCCCTCCCTCCCCTTTCCCCCCCTCTTTCTCTATTAAACAAGATGGAGAAAGTGTGGACTGATGATAGTGCACATAAAACCTCACTTATCATTTGAACAACCATATTCCATAGAATATTGATTGTATATACATTTGAACATGGAGGGAAGTATTTAGTATTGTGACTCAAGATTCTAGCTTGTCCAACATTTTTGTCAGTGATTTGGATGTTGACATAGAAAATTTGCTTATATCAGTTTTGTGAAAAAGCATTGGGAGATCTAAGTGATAATGCTGCATGATAGCTAGTTTCTTGCTAGGAACCAAGAAGATGAAGTTTTAAGATGTGCACAATTTTATATTGCTTTATATTCCTCCCAACAACTCTGTGCATTTAAGGTTTTTTTTTTTTAAGTACATAAAAGGGGCAGATGGCTTTGATTGGTGTTTATATGATAAATACAAGTCAACAGGTATCTGTTAGGTGAAGGCATGTGCCAGGCACTGCACTGGTAATTCAAAGAAAGTCAAAAGACTGTTTCTGTTCTCAGGGAGCTTACAGTCTAAATGAGGAGACGACATGCACATCACCATGTGCAAACAAGATATATATATGCAGGACAAATTTGAGATAGTCTCAGAAAGTACCAAGGTTAAAGGGGACTAGAAAAAGATTTTTGCTGAACATAGAACTTTAGCTGAGACTTGAAGGAATCTAGGGAAGCTAGAAGGCAGAGATATGTAGGGAGAGCATTCCAGACATGAAAAACAGCCAGTGAAAATGCCTTGTAAATGCTTATTGATTGATTGGTGTTTGCTTAGCTACTTAAAATAATAAAATTCAGTAGGATATTACAGGGGAAAACCTATTGGATATAATTTGATAACAATAAAAATTAATATTGAATTATGAGCACTGTTTACTATATTATATCGAACACTGTTTGATATAATCCTATATTATTTAATTAAACAAGATGAAATGTTTCTCTTTCACAACTAATTATGTAATTTCCTAAATAAGAACTACATATTTGAATCATAGAATTAGATAATTGGAAAAAATTTAAGTTTTCATGTAGCTTAACCCATACCTATGTTATGAATCTCCTCTAACTTTGTTTTACATATAGTCATCTAACAGTTATAGGAAATCATATTTTTCTTTTCACTTTTGGAAAAATTTTAGTGAGAAATTTTTATTGATGTGATTTTTTTTCATTGACTAAATCAGGATTTTGAGGGGTTGGATTTGTTCTAGACAGGTAAAGCTTATAGATGAGAAGTATGATTTAGTCAGATTCATCTTGCTGACAAATGGGAGATGAAGCTGGAATTAGCTTTGATTCTAATTGTAGAGATCTTTTAATGCCAGCTCAAGTGAGTCCTTGAAGATTATTTAACAGTTTTCATAAATATCATAAATATATCATAGATGTCAAAGATATCATAGACTATAATGAAAGGGAATGGTATAAACAAAGAAATCAGGAGGCTGATTGAAATAATATAGGTATGGGATAATAAAGGCTTGAATTAGAACTGTGATAGTATGAATGAAAAGAAAAATATTGTGAAAGAAGCAGCAACAGAATTGGCAGTTGTTTTGATATGAAGATAAGGGAGAAGTAAGAGTCAGAAACAGTTTTTGAGGTTTTGGCCCTGCATAATTGGATGGTAGCACGAACTGAAATAGGGAAGTTAGAAAGAAGATATGGTTTTGTTGTGGCTATGATTAATTAGATTTTTTAGAAATCTTGAGTTTTAAAATGCTGGTGGATATTCATGAATTTAGAAACTATTTGTAGATAGTTGGAAATGGTGATTGAAGCTTATGAGGGGAGGTCTTGGCTGAGATACTCTGCACGCTGAGGAAAGATCACAGCAAAGAATTGAGTTGCCATGAAACTAATCTTTGCTCTCTCTTTTGTAGAATTCCTTGAAAGTTGAATTCAAAGAGTTTTCATGAACTGAGTTTCTAGAAGGGACGCCTAGTGGATGTTTTCAGCCTAACTAGAAGGGAGTGAAGACAAATCCTGTTATTGCCATTTGTGATCTGGGGAATCTTAGGTGAATCACTTGATCATGCTGAGTTTTCTCATTGTATAAAGAATTGCTGGAATTACATGGTCTTCTAAGTCACTTCCAGCTTTAGATCTATGGCCTTATGATTTTGCTTTGGAGTCTTCTAGTTTCATTTCTACTTGATTTATAAGCTATGAATTTTGTCTACAATTTTCTTGTATTTTCTTAGTTGTCACTATTCTCTTATAGTTTGGGGCTATTTTCCAGCACACTCTGGCAAAGTTCTTTGACTGTGAGTAGTGGTCTTAAAGTGTTAACTATCCTCATACTCAGAAAAGCCTCATGAGTTACAAATAATTTCTTTCCATGTAAGAATGTAAACAGTTCAGCTTTAATAAATTCCTTATGATTTCTCCTTCCTGTTTGTTTTTTCATGTCTCTCTTGATTCTTGTATTTGAAAGTCAGATTTTCTGTTCAGCTCTGACCTTTTCATCAAGATTGCTTGAAAGTCCTCTGTTTCATTGAATGACCATATTTCCCATGCAGTGTTATACTCAGTTTGGCTAGGTAGGTGATTTCTTGGTTTTAATCCTAACTCCTTTGACTTCCAGAATATCATATTCCTAGTCCTCTGATCCCTTAATGTAGAAGCTGCTAGATCTTTTGTTGTCCTGATTGTGTTTCCACAATACTCATAGTGTCCTCCTGACTGCTTGTACTATTTTCTCCTTGACCTGGAAACCCTGGAATTTGGCCGTAATATTCCTAAGAGTTTTCTTTTTGGCATCTTTTTCAAGAGGCGATTGGTGAATTCTTTCAATCACCATTTTACCCTCCTTGGTTTTAGAATATCAGGGCAGTTTTCCTTGATAATTTCTTGAAAGATAATGGCTTGGCTCTTTTTTTGATTATCGCTTTCAGGTAGTGCAATAATTTTTAAATTCTCTCTCCTGGATCTATTTTCCAGATTTTTGGTTTTTTCCAATGAGATATTTCACATCACCTTCTATTTTTTCATTCTTTTGGATACATTTTATAATATCTTAATTTCTCATGAAGTCATTTGCTTCAATTTTCTCCAGTCTAATTTTGAAGGAATTATTTTTTTCAATGAACTTTTGAACTTTCTTTTCCATCTGACCAATTTGACTTTTTAAAGCATTCTTCTCGTTGGCTTTTTGGACCTCTTTTGCCATTTTGAGTTAATCTACTTTTTAAGGTGTTATCTTCTTCAGTAAGGCTGTTGACTGTCTTTTCATGACTTTCTTGCACCATTCTCATTTCTCTCCCCAATTTTTCCTCTACTTCTCTTACTTGATTTTCCAAATCCTTCTTGATCTCCTCCATGGCATGTAATCAGTTCATATTTTTCTTGGAGACTTTTGAAGCAGGAGTTTTGACTTCGTTGTCTTCTTCACGTTCTATGTTTTGATCTTCTTTGACCCCCCCCCCAAAATTCTTTGATCTAATTTCTCTTCCTTTGCTTGCTCATCTTGCCAGTCAGTTACTTGACTTTTGAGCTCTTTGCCACAGTAGGACTCTGCTTCCAGAGTGGAGAGTGCAATGTCTCAAATTTCTGGCGTTTTGCGCAGCTGTTGTCAGACCTTTTCCCAGGCACCTGCCTCAGAACTGTGAGTATGATTGCCTATCCACAGTCTCAACAAGTTCTGCCATGCTAGCGCTTCTCACCCCAGGGCTGGCACCCAAGACTCTGACCCAGATCCAAGCAGGGTAAAGCAAGAGAATCCTGCTTCTGCTCCAGCAAAGAGATTCTTGCAAATACCCTCTTGGTTGACGTGGTCCACCTACAGTCTTTAGGCACGGAGCCAGAATCAGCAGCAAAGGCAGAGGTTGCAGCAGCCTGCCTCTTCTATCACCCTGGGGGCAGAGGCCGGACTGCACTCCTCTCTCACCCAGTTCCAACAGAGTTCCCCACTGACCTTTTACTTTCTTTTTGGCATTTATGGGTTGAGAAATCTGGAAACTGCCACAGCTACCAGTGATTTACCCTCCTGAAGTCTGCTCTGGCCAGTCTGGATCATTAGTCTGGGCCAGGGCTGCTCACAAAGGACTGTGCTCAACTCCCAGGCCTGCCGTGCTGCCTTCAGCATGAGATTTGTTTCTCTCTGTTACTTTGTGGGTTCTGTAGCACTAAAATTTGTTTAGAGTCATTTTTTATAGGTATTGGAGGTAGTTGGAGCAGGAGATTAAGCAAGTTTCTGCTTTTACTCCACCATCTTGGCTCTGTGTGCCCCCACTTCTTCAAAGACTTAAATGGAGGTGTCTTATAGCTCTCCATTGGGGCCATATTTGGCCATTCTAATTTCGTAGCTTGGATTTTCCATTGTTTTATTTATGGTTTTTATTTCATTTACATTCTTTTGTAATTTTGTTTTCTGTTTTTCTGGCTCTGCTTGTTTAACTACATCATTTCTTTTTTTCTCCCCAGTTATTAGTTTTTTAGGTTTTTGCTTTTTTTTTTTTTTTTGGTTACATGTAAGGATAGGATAGTTTCCAACATTAATTTTTGTAAGATTTTGAGTTCCAAGTTTTAGTCTCTTCCTCCATTCCCTCCCCCTTCCCCAAGATAGCAAGCAATCTTATATGTTTGTTATACAATCTCATTAAACATTTTTCCTCATTAGTCATATTGTGAAATGAGAATCAGAACAAAAGGGAAAAAACACAAGAAAGAAAAAATAACCAAAAAAATTGAAAATAGCATGTTTCCTGGGGGCGGAGCCAAGATGGCAGTGTAGAAGCAGGAAAGCACCGCAGCTCCCACGCAGACATGCTAAAAACTCATAAAATGGGACTCTAAAACATATTTTCAAGCTCCAAAACTCTCCAAAAGACAGAAAACGCATCTGTTGCTACAGGCAGCTCAGCAGGTGGGGCTCTTCACAGCAGTCTGGGAGCCGCAAACCCCGGCAGGTCAGGCCCTGGGGCAGTCAGGTGGATCCCAGATCGCCTGCACTGGAGGCACAGTTACCACATTTATCAGGCCAGAAGAAAAAAAGGCTAAGAGAAAGGTCAGTGGATTTTGCTAAATTTGAGGAAGAACGGGTCTGGCCAAACTGCTCCCAGGGCAAGGAAGCAGCAGGAGGCGGCTGTGGCAGCAGGAACAGCTGAACAGGGGCCGCTTCAGAGCCCCGGGCCTGCAGATAGCAGGGGGGCTGAGATGATACATCAGGGCCAAGGGTTCTTGTGTTGAGTGGGCTGGATCTGGATTGTGGTCTTGAGTGGTGGTCCTGGGGTGTGCTTTCAGTGAGCCAAAACTGGGGGGGGGGTGCTGTAGCACCCCACTAATAGTTCTGGCAGCTGTGAAGGCCCCAGCGATTTGGGACATAGCTTTCCCCCTCCAGGAAGGAGAGTTCCACAGAGCTAAAAAACCAAGCAATTAATAGACTGGCCAACATGAGAGAAAGGAAGCAAGGCAGGAACGGCAGTAAAACTCTAGAATCCTTTTTTATGGACAAAAAAGATCAAAGCATGGAGCGGGAGGAAGACAACTCAGAACTCCCTCACCAAATGCTTCCAAGACACTGGAAGAATGCCTACTACCTATGCATCAACTGAAAAAGGACTTTGAAAACCAAATAAGAGAAGTGGAGGAAAAATTGGAAAGAGAAATGAGAATGATGTGAGAAAGTCATGAAAAGAGAGTCAACAACCTGACTGAAGAAA